>PVKS010022852.1:0-33164 GCA_004027875.1 Aplodontia rufa
TATATAAAACATTGTTTATTTCTTTTTTCTTAGGCATCTTTCCTAACAAAGAAGTTAAATATTGGTGGGAAAAGAGTAAACCTTGCCATATGGGTAAGTTAACTTTTTCATCTGTATTGAGTGGTATCAGCCTGTTCTTAGTATTCTAATAACTAATTTGCAGAATCCTAATTTTCTCTAGGAATAGGAATTTGAAATTCTGAATGTTTTAAAGTTAACTGAAGCTTAGCCAATTTTTTAAAATTTAAAGTTCCTAAAATCTGATTACAAATTATATTTGGAATATAGTTTTATATTTAAATATTGATGTCATAATTTTCAACTACAGACAAGTCAACTCAGGGATTGTACTTCAGAAAGCGGACAGCGTGGGTAGGACAGCCTTTCTGGTCTCAGCTGCCCCAGTGTGCCAGCACCCGAACGGCTAGTAGAGAATAGGGCAAGGATAATACAGTAGGATCCCAGGAAGCAGGTGGTCTGGGTGCATACTTACTTTCATTTCTTTTCCCTATTGGGGAATCTGAATTTAGGGCAGGACCTAGTCCTGGCTCCTACTGTATTGTTTGGCCATGTTGACCCTCTGATGTCTGAATTGGTTTTTTAGTGAGTGGGAATTTGCTGAGAAGAATAGTTGAGTGGGAGGAATTAACCTTTGTTTACAGTAAAATACTGCATATTGACCTAAAAAAATGTTTTTATAACCTCTACTTTTAATAGTATTTTGGGTAATCTGTAGCTTTATGCTGTTTTGGTTGATTAGAAGTTCACTGAAGTTTAATAAGCATTTGTTGCTTCATTTAGGATACTGCAGGTCAAGAGAGATTTCATGCATTGGGTCCAATTTACTACAGAGATTCCAACGGAGCTATTTTAGTTTATGATATAACAGATGAAGATTCTTTTCAAAAGGTATTCTATTTACTTTTTGGGTAGTTGACTTAATGAGACCAATGATTTTTCAAGTCCTATTAATATACCTTTGTTCATTAACATGGTTTTGTTTTTTTTTTTTTTTTTTTTTAACTTTTAACCTCTGGATTCTCATTGCAACCAGAATAAGTTACTTATTTGACCTTCTTCCTAAAGCCTTTCTTGGAATAAATTTGTCAGCAATGTGTAATGAAAGTAATTTCCAGGGACTGGAGTGGTGGCTCAGTGGTTGGAATGTGGCATGTGCAAGGACCTGAGTTCAAGCCCCAGGACCACATACACTACTAAGTGTTGGAGAAACAAAGGCCACATGAAAAATTAAATAAAATTGATTCTCATTCTCTCTCCCTCTCTCTCTCTCTCTCCTCTTCTTCCCTCCCTCCCTCTCTCTCTCTCTCTTTTTTAAAGGGATTTCCAAGGCAGAAGCTTTTCTTGCCTTGAGTTATGGGTTTATTCTTGTTAAAACTGCTTGCCTTTTTAGTTTAGCTTTTGCTTTATTTTTTCCCACTTAAACCTAATGGAGCAGATATACCAGTTAGCTCTTAGATTGTTAATGATATGGTAAAGTAGTCCAAGGAGGAGGAAAATGAAACACTGCATATCTTGCCGATTTAATGATTTTTCAAAGTTATTCTGAGACTGCTGTTTGATGCTATTTGTTATCCCTTCCTGGATTTTTGCATAAAAATAAGTATTTCATTGGTGAAAAAAAAAGTTTGTGTGTTTTGGGTTGAAAAGTGTTGATTATTTATTGCCACATAATAAGATCTCCAAAATTTCATGGCTTAAAAAATTTGTTATTTCTCATGGTTCTGTTGGTTGACTGGGTAAGTCTTCTGCTTTATCAGGCATATCATTCCATTGGTTACTGTCTTCACCACATGCCTTGTCATCATTCTGCTTCTTTTTGTTTGCTGTTTTTGGGGGTGATTCTGGGGATTGAGAGTTGCTCAGTACTGAGGGTTGCTCTATACTGAGTCCCATTCTACCTCCTTTTTTTCCCTTCCCTTTAATTTTGAGAATCTCACAAAGTTTTCCAGGCTGGCGTTGAATTTGTGCACCTATTGCTGACTCCTAAGTCGCTAGGATTATGTGCATATGCCTCTGTGCCCGCTATCATTCTGTATTCTTGCTTAAGCTTTATATATGGTAAGTGGATTTTAAAAGTGTAAAAGTGGTAACTGACCAGCCTTCTTAAGATTAAATCTGGAACCGGCACATCATTACTTCTATCACATTCTGTTGGTCAGAGCAAGTTACAAGGCCAGCCAAAATTCAAAGGGTAGGGAATTTGACTACCTGTTAGTGGAAGGCTGGGCAAAACTACGATCAATTTTAACTCATCTCATAATGTATGAGGATAAGAAGTAGGAGGCCTATGAGAGAGGATATATTGGAAATGAATAATAAATTACTTCATGTTGTTTGTTTTTGTGGTACTGGGGATTGAACCCAAAGCTACTTTACCACTTAGCTGTATATGCCCAACCCTTTTTATTTTTTATTTTGACATAGTGTCTCACTAAGTTGTCCAGGTTGGTCTTGAACTTGTGATTCTCCTGCCTCAGCCATCTAACTAGCTGGGATTATATGAATTGATTGATTGATTGATGGAGGTGGTGGGGATCAAACCCAGTGCCTTGCACTTGCTAGGCAAGTGCTCTACTACTCAGCTGTACCTCCAGCCCCAATAAAAATTTTTTTAAAAAAAATTGGTTAGGGGCTGGAGCGGTGGCTCAGCAGTTTCGGCGCTTGCCTGACAAGCACGAGGACCCGGGTTCAAACCCCAGCACCACGTACACAACTGAATGTTGGAGCAACTAAGGCCATGTGAAAAACTAAATAAAATAAAGTTGTTTCTCTCTTTCTCTGTCTCTCTCACTGTCCCTCTTTCTTTAAAAAAAAAAAATTTTTGGTTAGATTTATAGATTGGGGATACTAAATGTACAGGTAAAAAATATGTAATTGTATTCTGGTCTGTTTCTTTTGAGGTGATGAGAATGTACATTTTATCAGTACTGTCTTGTGTTTTTCTTATATGAAATTGACAAAGTACTTTGAATATGTGAACCAAACAAAAATATGAGACTGTACCTAGAAAACTGTGGTTCAGTCCATTATAAAGATAAGGTGATGATAATTAATTATCTTTGGTTTTATAAGGATTTGGGGCTACTAAAAACAGTAACTGCACTTTTGCAGAGAACAGGAGTATGGAACTGTTACATTTGTACCATAGGATCAGATGTACAATAAGTGCTTACCAGATATATAATGTAGTTTTTGTAATTTACAGATGTGTGTGTGTGTTTTTTTAAGGAAGGTGTATCAGTATGTAATTTGATTGCTTACAGATTAAATTTTGCTACAAGAAATAAAAACACATATCCAAGTTCTTTATCTTGCTCTTTTTTTGTAATCCTGTTATTTTATTATATTGTAATATTGTAAGTGTATATTGAGAAGATTAATTTACTTGATTCTGTTTACTCCCCATTGTGTCTACTGCTGTGGTACGCTTCATCTGTAGTAGAGAATCAGTTTATTACTGGAGTTTTCATACAGTACTGGTTCTCTTACTAGAGGATGACATGTTTGGAAACATGTTTGGGTGTCACAGCTGGAGAATACTGTTGGCATCTAGTGGATGGAAGTGAGGGATGGTGTTAAACCATCACTCATTACACAGGACAGCCCCCCACAATAAAGAACGATCTGAGCCATAGTATCAGTAGCAGCAAGGCACAAAAGCCTTGTCATACACTAAATGTTGAAAAATTTATTTTGCCATAGACTCTTTGGCAAAGGATTCTTAGGTCCTCTGTTTAAAAACCAGTTACATGCTAAAGATTGTTTTAAGCCCACATTGAATCTATTTTCAGAGGCTAGGATTGACTGCTTTGGTCTGGTAAATACCTTTGGATCTATGGAAAATTTATAAAAATTTGTAATTAGAGTTGTATATGCATATACTTATATATATGTATGTGTATATATGTAGAGAGAGTGGGGATGGAGGGAGAGATCTTTCCATTGTTTGTGGTTTGCAGTATAATCTGGTAACAGATGATCCTTCAGTAAATATTTCCTAGTAATAATATATGGGCTATTAGACATTTTGTGGCATTTTGCCAATGTTGAGTATTTATTGTACTAATTCTAGTAGGATTTGTTTTAATATATACTCTTTTGTATGCACAGGTAAAAAACTGGGTCAAAGAATTACGGAAAATGTTGGGAAATGAAATCTGTTTATGTATAGTTGGTAAGCTTCATTATTTTTAAAAAATATCCTTTGTTACCTTATGTTTTATTAAAGACATAGTGAATAAGTAATACTTGTTTTAAAATGATATGAAAAAGGAAGAACTTTAGTATTTAATATTTTAGAATACCTTAGAATTTGGAGGTGATTTTGCAGGAGGTTCAAACCCTATGCTTCAAGAAATGCCTTAGGAAACAGATGGGAAGCTATACCTGTGAGGCTTCAAGTCTTGCTTCTGTTCTCTTTTAGTTGTTTCATTGTATAAGATTTTGTTGAAAAAACAAAGTTCAGGAACTATTTTAAAATAAAATTAAAGCCAACAACTCAAGTCAGTATGTAGCAGGAAGAAGTCAAAGAGATAATTTGTCCTGCTTTTTAGTTCAGATGTAAATGGTTGAGTAGACAGCAGGAATATTTCATACTGGAATAGCAAACCACATAAAGCTGAGACCAAAGTTGTAGTTAGTGAGGTTTGTGTGGTATATGGGATTTGCCAAGAGTAGAAATGTCCACTGTTGGGGATGAGTGGTTATGACATTTGCCTTGCATGCGTGAGGACATGAGATCAAACCCCAGCACCATGTATGTAACGAATTGTCAGAGCAACGAAAGCCACATGAAAAACAAAATGAAATTGATTCTCTTTCTTTTTCTCTCGCTGTGTCCCTCTCTCTCAAAAAAAAAAAAGAAAAAAAAGAAAGAAAGAAAGAATAGAAAATGGCCACAGTTGGTTAATGATTTAACATTTAGTTTTGGAGGATTATGTCATTTCTAAAAAGAAGTTAGTAACTCATATATAAATAAGTCAGAAGCCTCAAGAACTTGTTACTTGACCAAGGTCACAAAAGGTAACATTAAAACAGAAAAAATTGGGCTGGAGTAGTGGCTCCGCAGTTAGGGTGCTTGTCTGGTATGTGCAGGGACCAGGTTCACACCCCAGCACTACATAACACAACTCAGTGTCAAGCAACAAAAACCAGATGAAAAATTAAAGAGAATTGTTTCTTTCCCTCTGTATCTTGCTCCCTCCGTCCTTCCATCTCCCTCTCTTCCTCTTTCCCTCTCTCCCTTTCTCTAAAAAAATAGAAAATAGAAAAAACTAGTTTAAATAAGCTTCTTATGAAGGGGTTTAGGACTATTGGATCTGATAGCTTATGTTACAAGTATGGCCAGACATTCCTCATTTAATGTTATGTAGAACTTAATAATGATTAATATGATGTATAAAAAATTCTTACTCTCTGCTGTTGACAAGTATGTCATGGAATTTTAGTTGGAATAATTTTGAGAGCTCATTTACCATTGTTCCCAAAGTCGGCTGTCGTTAGGACAACACAGAGAACTTTTTATTAAAAGATAAAAATATTCCCAGGGCTCCTTCCTGGGTATATACTAATTCAGATTCTGTATGGATAGGACTAGGAATTAGTTAATTTCTGCTTTCACTCCATTTCGCTTCCACAAGTATTTTTGAGTGACTTCTTTGAACTAGGCACTGTACTGTAATTGTGATTTAACCTATATGTGCACTTGTGTTTGGGAACAGCTTATTTGGTCTGACATGATGCAAGAATCTCATGTAGATCATCATGTTATTCTTACATGAAGACTTGTTTGTGGTAACTGTTCTTTTTCCCACATTTTTTATTCAGGCATTATGGTTGTACATATTGATGGGATTTGTTATTACATGTCCGTGCACACATACAATCTAACAAAATAACTTGGCTAATTATAACTGTGTTCTTATCAGAAAGGCTACTTTTTAAACTAATTTTTATAGCTGTTTTTTCATATTTAGCTGATCATACTCTATAACCCTTTCTTACTGATTATTTATTTGGTATCAGGGATTGAACCTGCGAGCGCTTAACCACTGAGCCACATACCCAGCCCATTTTTATTTTTTATTTTGAGATAGGGTCTGGCTCAGTTACTGAGGCTGTCTTTGAACTTGCTGATCCCCCTGTCTTAGCCTCCCAAGCCATTAGGATTACAGGCATGCACCACTGTACCAGGCTAGTCCTTCGTACAAATATATGCCATATATATCCATGCTAAACAAAATATGATTCTAATTCTTCATCACTAATTGGGTCATCTGCCCTTACCAATGAGCATATCCCTTCCTTATTTTTGAGTGTTGGGGATCGAACCTGTATATGCTGAGCAATAAGTACCACCGAGCTATATCCTTAGCCTTTTCCATATTCTAAATTCAGATAGGTATTTTTAAAGATGATAAAACAGTGGCTTTCTCCCTTCCTCAGCACATTTGACAAAACAAAAACTTCATAGTATACTTTCAAATAGATTTTGATCAAATAGGTGCCTACTCTGATATTTGTCCTTGTTTTCTGGTGTCTTAAGCCTATCCAAAAAAATCCATGAAGCTATAGAGTAGTATTAAAGTACACAGAAGTTTCAGAACTTTACTCTTCAGCTGTCTTGCTTTTGAAAGAATAAAGAAACTACAAAAAGTTTTGAACTTTGAAAAGACATCAGTCACTAATAAGCCAGTTTTCAGTGACATTTTCTGTGCCAGCAATGCATTGTGAGCACTGATTGGAGAAGTAGTGGTTTTTTAGTAGAGGGATTGACATTTTTTATTTAAGCAATAAACAATTAAGTTAAAAATATCTATGATAGCTAATTGTCTGATTTGTTAAAATTTGTCAAATTTAGAATTATTAAATGATAAAGCAATGTCTAATTTCCTTTCAATGTCCATTTAAGCAATACGATGATTACCTACTTTCCCTAACCTCACTCTTCTTATGGGTGTTAATAATTCTGGTGGAATTTTGAAAACAGGGCATTAAAGTTCTGGAAAAAGGGTTTTAAAGTCTCCTTACTATTAACGAACTAAAAACTGTTTTACCTTTTCAAAGCAACAGTCTTGTGCCTGTTAGAGCCACCTGCCACCAGATGGTGCTTTTTGCATTGTTTGTAGAATAAAATAACTTGTTTTCTGTCTGGTTATTCTCAGATATACTGGCTATAATATCTAGCAGATTAAAAATTCTTTTGACAAGATATAACATAGGAAATCAATTAATATGTAACTTCTAACTGAGGTAGACAGATTCAAAGAAGAGAAAATTCATTACTGACTTCCAAGGTATTCACTGATCTTTAGCGTTGTGTCTGCTTCCCTCCCTCTTATCCTTAGGCAGGGGTGGCAAATAGTTTCTTGCAGCTGCCAGCAATTAGTGCTAAATTTATTTGAAATCCTCAGTATATAGAACTTCTGGGTTTAAACTTTTCAGTGCTAAACATTATATCTTTCATTGGGTACCTGCTTGAATATCTAAAATTTTCTTCTACACTCAGTAAGGTCCCAAGGGGGTAGGGGAATGACCTAAGATTTTTTTCCTCCCTAAAATTTATAATGGGAGGAATGAAAATGTTTGAAGTCTTCTTTCTTAGGGTATTTTCCCCTACTTGACTGTTGTTTTCATCACATTTAGCACTCTGTGTGTCTGGCCAACTCACCTTAACTTCTGTCCTTCAATAAGGAATCTGCAATTTGCAGTATCTTTATTTTTGCTCTGGTGGCTTTTTAGCATAATCTTGGTTTTAGGAGAGCTAAATTTATTTGGAAAAATTTTAAATCTGCATGATCTTCATATATTAAGTTCTAATAAGTAACTAAAATTATTTTTCTACGTTTTTCTCCCTGTGATGGTGGAGTCCTTAAAAATCCATTTTAATTCTTACTTTAATTTATTTATATTACCTAGGAAGCCAGGATACTCTTAGGACCCAAAAAGCTAGCTGAGTATATTTTAGTAAACAAAAAGATAGCTATACTTAATTATGGACTGGCTCTAAGTTGATTGGGAAACATAGAAAACTTTTTCTTCTGTTAACCATTTATATTTCACTAGAAATTTAAGTTTATTTATAGATTTCCCCAGAGTATCTTAATCTTAGTCCCTGCTATACCCTAAATCAAGAGATAGTACCTGTCGCCTTGAAACATTTTCTCTGATACAGTCTGTGAATTCAGGAGGGATATGCATTGATCCATTTGAGGGAAGATAAGGTACTCACCTTGACAGTTGTGAACAGCCCATATATGACTTCACAATTTTAAGACATTTAAAGGTCTGATGGGGATTTGTATTATTTTTTTCCAGATAATTAAGATGGCAGTTGTACATTTAGAATTTGCTTGATTTTATTATAAAAATGATTCAATCAGAATTAAGATTAGTATTTGCTTTTTTCAAACTAGGTAATAAAATAGACTTGGAAAAGGAGAGACATGTTTCCATTCAAGAGGCAGAATCGTAAGTGTCTGGCACTCTCTACCCGCCCCTCCACACTGCCCCACTCTATCTTGTTACTCCCCAGAAGTCTTCCTCTTTGTACAGTGTGCATTACCATTTAGGTTTTACTCAAACCTCTTGAGGTTTTGAGGTGCTGAAATCAGGGAAGCATGTTTACATTGGTAATTTCTAGACTTTTGGCAGTATTTTAAAGATATTCCATTTTCAGGTCCTATTTTGATTTCATACAACAATTGTGGGAAAAAAATTACCATGAATCAATCACAAAAACTTTTAAAGTATTTGAGAGTTTCAAATTAATCTATAAAAATTTCAAGTCTTGCTATTTGTGTTATTAAAAATTTGGTTCAATGTATAGAGAGGCTTAACAGCTAATCTTAATATTACTAAACTTGAATAAATTATTAAATCCTTAAAATTGTTGGTATAAAAAATTTCTAATGTTTTAACTTCAATCACTGATTTTTTTTTTTAAGGTATGCAGAATCCGTAGGAGCAAAACATTATCATACTTCAGCCAAACAAAACAAAGGAATTGAGGAACTCTTCCTTGACCTTTGTAAAAGTAGGTATATTCAGATTTAATATGCTTAAAAATGGTTCTTTTTAAAGAATTGGTAGTGTTTCTAAAGTGATGTTTTGCCAGTTTCCATTAACCACATAGATAATATGTTGCATCTGCCTGTACTACTGTTCAGTTAATGGTTAACTCATTTTTTAAAAAAATTTTTTAATTAGCATACTTTAGGTGTGTTTTAAATAGTAATTAGTACCTATGGAATAATATGAGTGGTATATGCTAAATGCATAAAAGTATATGCACAAAGTAAAAATAGAAGAATTTATAGACTAAAACACAGTTAAGAGCTTTAATGGTCTGTCATAGTAGGTGGACCTTATTTAGATTTTTGATTTGACAGACTAGTGAAGAAGAACATTTGTGAAACATTTTTGAGCATATATAATACTCATTGGGTACTTAATGGTATTACAATATAATTGTTAATTTTTTAGGTATAATTACAGTGTTATGATTAAACTTTAAGAAATTCTCTGAGATGCATATCAAAATAATTCATGAATAAAATTATGTGCCTAGGCTTTGATTTAAACTATTGGTAGGTATGTTTAGGTGTGGACAGAATTGGGAAATAGGTTTTCATTATGTTATTTTTTCCCCCCATGTATGTTGAAATTTTCCATATAAAAATTGTTTAAAAAGAGAAAGGGACGCTGGAGTGGTGGCTTAGTGGTTGTAGTGCTTGGCTGGCATGCACAGGTACCCAGGTTCAAACCCCAGCACCACATACACAACCAGGTGTCAGAAAAACAAAACCCAGATAAAAAAATAAATAAAATTGATTTATTCTCTCTCCCCCCCTTCCTTTTCTTCCTCTCCCCCACCCTTTAAAAAAAAGAGGGAGAGAGAAAGGAAAGCTGGGCATGGTGTTACATGCCTATAATCAAAAAGGGAAAGTAAGTTTTTTATAATATATGACCTGACAGTTATTTTTCATATTACCAGTGGAATGCATGTCATATTTAGGAAAACCTTAGTTTATAGAAAAATACATTGAATGACTTTGGTAGATTGTATTCCTTTAATTTATGGACCATAGACTCTTGAGTATTTGATGAAACTGTTTATTTCTCTCTAGAAAAATACATATTCATACAAATGTGTTAGAAATGCATTGTTAGGCTCTGCCCCAAATCTACTGAATGAAAATCTCTCGGGATGATAACTAGAGTCTGTATTGTAATAACTACTTTCCATACCCCCATGATTCTGATGCACACTGAAATGTGCAAACAACTGCTCTACATAATCATTTGAGGATCATGTTAAAATGTGTAATTTGGGGGCAGAGCAGTGGCTCAGGGATTACAGTACTTGCCTGGCATGCCCAAGGATGCAGATTTGTACCCCAGCACCACGTACACAAGGAAGAGTTGAAGCAACGAAAGGCACATGAAAAACAAAATAAAATGATTCTTTCTCTCTCTCTCTCTCTCGCTGTCCCTCTCTCTTTAAAAAAAGAAAAAAGAAAAAAGTTTAATTTGATGTGGCAG
This sequence comes from Aplodontia rufa, assembly GCA_004027875.1. Lineage (NCBI taxonomy): Eukaryota > Metazoa > Chordata > Mammalia > Rodentia > Aplodontiidae > Aplodontia > Aplodontia rufa. The sequence goes on from PVKS010022852.1 coordinate 10,564, forward strand.
GTTTGTTGTGGCTTGAGGTGTTCCCATTTCTACAGGTACTCAAATGGTGATGATGCTAGTCCTCACACCATACTTGCGGTAGAAGGGTAGAACCTAGCGGCTTGCCAGTGTGATAAATCTTACACCTTCATAATTTTTTGAGTATTCCCCATATATTTGTTTAGAAATCATATAACATATTGTACATAAGTACTAAGATATTTTATACATCTTTAAACATAACTAAAAATAGGAATTTTGAAAGGTTGAAAAATAGGGGTAGAAATAGAATTATAATATTTCTTATTTTAGCTCATTGGATTGTACCACACTCCTCAATTTCAAAGCCATTCTTCATGAGTAGTCTCTGAACCCAAATGTAAGAACCTTATTCTTATTTTGAGGACTTCTTGTATTTTCCTCTCATTTTGTCAGTTACATATTTCGCAAATATTTTCAGCCAGTCTGTGTCTTCAATTTTTATTTTTCTTAACTTTGTGTCTCAAAGAGCAAAATGTTTTTGCTTTGGTTTGTGTGGTACTGGAGATTAAACCCAGGAGCACCTTGCCACTGAGCTTCAGTTTGAGGCAGGACCTCGCTTCATTGCCCAGCCTCAGCCTCTCAAGTAGGTGGGATTACAGGTGCACATCACTATGCCTGGCTTAAAAGTTTTGAGATTTCATTGATTCAGTTTATCAGTTTTTCTTTTATGGTTTGTTTTTTGTCTTTTATGAAAATCTTTGTCTAAGCCAAACTCACACATTTTCTCTTGCAAAGATTTTTATCATGTATTTTCTTCTAGAAATTTTATTTTATTTCTTATATTTAGGTAACTTTTCCTGATTGTTATATTTGGTATTGAGGTATGGGTTAAAGTTTATTTTTTGCACACAATTGGCACATATATCAAAAATTAAGTGACCATGTATATGGGGGTCTTTGTCTGGACTTTCTTTTCTGTTCCTCTGATCTGTTTATTCTTTCATCAGCATCTCACTATTTTAGTGTAAAGACTTTTTTTTTTTTTTAAGAGAGAGGGACAGTGAGAGAAAAAATGAATTTTATTTAGTTTTTCATGTGGCTTTCATTGCTTCAACACTTTGTTGTGTACATGGTGCGCATGCCAAGTAAGCACTGTTAACCACTGAGCCACTGCTCCAAAAACTTAGTGTAGCTTTTTTATACTATATATTTAAACCAGTGAGTCCTCCAGCTATTCTTTTAAGCTCCTTCATCTTTCTTTTTCATCCAAATAGCATTCACTTAAATCAGTGTATTAGTAGTTGAAGAATAAACCCTGTTTCCTGAATATCATTTGTGGTTGGAATAACTTGAACTTTGACATATTTCTGAGTGTGTTTGGAAATTTAGAGATTGTACTTGTGCAGTTATTTGCTCAAAACAAAAATCTGTGACTGTCACTGTGGCCATTACACCTCTCAATATATGTGATTGCTCCTTGAAACGAGTCTTTGAAATTTGTGTAAAGTTATTTTAGTGATATGTTCTTTAAGTTTATTTTCCTTGTTGATTGAAAGTCAGAAATAGCTATCATATTGGTATGCTTACATTATATATAGAGAAAACACAAAGATTGTAGTCCTAACAGTTTTTGCTCTCTTCCTCTCTCAGGGATGATAGAAACAGCACAAGTGGATGAGAGGGCAAAAGGCAATGGTTCCAGTCAGCCAGGAGCTGCAAGGCGAGGTGTACAGATTATTGATGATGAACCTCAAGCCCAGAGCGGTGGTGGAGGATGCTGTTCTTCTGGATAACCCTTCACGCCTAAGAAATTAAAAACAAAACAAAACTGTGGATCATTGCCCTCAACATGAAGACTGCCATATTCCAAGTCACATTATTTTACCAATGGAGTTATAGAATTAACAGTATTTTAAATTACATTTATAACACTGCAGAGACCTTAAGTGCTAAACTTAGTGGAGTTTGTGACCAGAGAATTGGCATTTTCTACAAATGTTAACAAAGCAATTACCAATGGCCTTTTTACATATTTTTTCTTTAATGAGGAATAATATGCATGTAGAAAAGACCTTACTTAAAGGCTTCATTTATATTCTTTTAAATCAGATCTTTATTTAATAACTTATATATGTTGTTGGAATGGTATACATTTTTGCAGCCCTTTGTATTTTGTGGTAGTTTGAATTGTATCACTTCTAAAGAGCAACTGTTTTTGTTTTTGTTTTTAATTAGCAGATACCTGAAGTACTATTTTTGCAGGGTTTGCACAGGCCTCTAACTGTCTACTACTTTGATATAATCTATATACATACTGTATGCTGAGCTGGTAAAATACATTGTAAATTACATATTAAATATTTTATCTGCTTTTACAAGCGCAAGGTGCAAAAATATATACAGTAGTCTCATTGATGACTGAAAGTGAACTAACATTTGGTGATAATGCCTAAGCTTTTGACTGATAAAAGATCAACACTCCCCTTCACTTTTGTCTTAACTTGAAATGGCGTGTTTAAATTTTCACACATATTTTACTTGAATTATTGCTGTTGTTACTTTTTTTTTTTTTGCCTTTCTAAATTCATCCAATGATTGAACAGCAGCATTTGCCTTTTGGTTAGGATTTTGGGTTTTGGGGGGGTTGTTTTTTGTGCGTGTGTTTGTATGCATGTATGTCTGTGTGTTGCTTTTTTATATATAAAAAGAAATGACTTCTGATTGTTGCTTTAGAAAGGTTACATTAGAAGAATTTGAGTGGAGCATGCTGAGTTTCACTTTTACAACAGCTTTAGTTTTCTCTTAGGCTTTCTACCATGATGGTTTCCTGGCATGAGAAGAGAGGAAGGGGTCCCAGATTGTAACCACTCACCGAGACTCATTCATATAGCATGTTAGTGGTATTTATGCTCCTGAGGCAGCACTTTTAGATCCCTCATGAGCAAGACTGTTTGTTCATTGCTTGTCAGAGATGAACACAGAACATTTTGTTCATTTTATAAAAGCTCTCTTGAGCGTCTGCGGAGGGAAGTATTTCAAATAATGTAATTACAGCAAACACTGGAAAGATTTATTTTAAAATTATATTCTTATATACTTTGTAAATTAATCCCTCATTAGACTTTTTTCTTTTACCATAGGATTGAGTTTAAATTTGTTAATTTTAATAGAAACAGGCACTGCTCACAGAAGGAAACAGATTGTAGAAATTAACATAAATTGTTCTTGTTCTAATATATATATTTTTCCATTTCTGTCATGCTTGGAGAACTAGTAAATGTTATGTCTAAGATAAAATTGAGTGGTCCCTGGTTTTACTTCTTAAAAGAAGCAGTTAGTATACAATAAAACTGTTAGCATGAGCAATTAAGAGGATATATGGGGTTATACTTACTGAAGAAGTACTATCATATTTTTAAGTTAATAGCTTAAACCTTCCCAAATTGGTTAAAAGTTGGATGACTTGACACCTTGATGTTATGATGTTAGAATTTTAACTTAGTATTAAATGTTTTGTGAGCCCTCACTTAACATCCTTTATTGTCCTTGCCAGACTCAGCACACTGACCTCTCTGTTATGTGTTTTAGGATGGTAGGAGTGGGAAGAGTCAGAGAGATAAGCTAAAATTGCCTCCTTTTATGGGATGATTGTGCTTTGTATAGTTTTTGGTTTCCTGTGAAGTCAGTGTTTATTCAGGAGTGGAAGAGGCAACAGGAATCATAAGTCTCACAGGGAAGTTAAGCTTTTGCTGTCTCTTTTAGAGGTAGAAAAGAAATTTTTGCCATTCCTTAGTTTTAAAACCTGGTAATTATACAGCTGCACTTTGATTTTTGATCCTCTTTTAATAGTATAAATTTTATCTAGGAACCTCTGCTGCAGAGTTGCTAAATTAAAGGAGGGGTATAATTATTTTCTGTATTTTTTTCTTACTTTCCCCATCTTTTTCTTTCCTCCTTTTTTTTTTTTTAATTTTTCTTAACCTCAAGCATTGCATTCTTTTTTCTTTTCTTTTTTCTCTTAAACCTTTAATTCAGGCTAGTTCAATAGCAACAATAGGTTAATGGTTATTCATTTTGCTTTGAATCCCAGAGGGTCTTTGAGTAGGAATAGAGTGAAGGGACAATGAAAGAGGATAATCAGCTGTAGTATGTAACAAAGGAAAAAAAGAGCGGTGATAATTAAGGTCGGGGAAATTTTTCTGATCGTTTCTTCATCTCTGTGTATGTTTTGTGTTCCTGTCCTAATAATTGAGCTATTAAGACACAAGTTATGTTGTTCATATGTTAAAAGTTGTAAGTAGGTAGAACAAATATTTTTTCAACTAGTAAGTATATATACTTATCATACATAATTAAAAATTGGTTTTAGGACAGTCATTAAAAATTCCTGAATAATAATATCATGTTAAAAGTATACAATCATTGTTTCTGTAATGATGATGGGTGTTCTGCTCTTGTTTTGCTTTGTGATTACAGGGCAAGATTATTGTTTTTAAAAACATATATTGCAACAATTTGGGGGTAAACAGTAATCTGAAAAAAATCATGTTATTGTATGAAATATGAATGTTTGAATTTGTTTTGTTTGGGGTATCGCCTGAGTGCCCGAAAGCTACGGCTATTACTGCATTGAAATCTTTATTATTTTTTAAATATTAGTCATATATATATATATCTTTTTCTTTGGCGTTATAAAAAAGAATGATAGTTTCATCTTTAGGTTTCAGCAATAAAAGGTAAACTTGAGGAAATAGGAAAAGGAATAGTGAGTCCAGTAGATATTAAACTGTACAACCTGGCATTTTAAAAATCACTTTGAAAAATGCATAGTTTTTAAATAAGGCAAGATAGGCATTGTACCAAATATTTGGGACATTTTTGAAAAGATTGTGATACTGTTTCTTTTAATATATAATTTGGAATTTTCTGAAATATGAGTACCATCAGGAGTATAGGTCATTGACCTTCTATATTATCCCCACATAATATAATTTATCCTTATGATTAAATTACTTCTAGAAGTAGTTTATTCTGTGCTTTTAACTTTCACATTTTATCTCTTGACTTCTGTTTGCCATTTTTGAGTTTTTTGTAGTTTTTTTGTAGATACAGTATGACAAAGAAAGAATGTATAAGTTGTGATCTTTTAGTATGTTGAGATCTTCTGGTAAAGAGTGTAGACCGTAGTGACCAACAAGAGGCACACAAGGATACAGATACTGAATAGATCCTTAAATACTCTTTTCTAAATTACAAAATGCATTACCTAGATTTTAATAATTAAAAGCTGGAATTCATTGAATTACATTTACTTCTTCATAGGCATTGATTCTACTTGTTGCTGTTTTGTTATTTTTAATCACCTGTGACAGTAATATATTTGGTATTATAGATGAAAATTCATACAATGAATATGTCTTGACTTTGATGGCCATTCTCTTTTCAAGAAAATGAATTAATTACAGTTTTGAGCAAAATTTTCCCAATTGTGTTTTAGTGTTATATATAATAGAACAAATTAGAAATACTTCAAAGACTTTATAATTTGAAGCAGAAGTGCTTTTCGGCTAATCAATAGCACATTATTAATTTGATATACCTTTTAGTACTGCTTACTCACCAAGAGTCATATCTTTTCTGAAAAGCTTTGTTCTTTTTGAGTATAAGTAACTTTTTCTGCTGCAACATTTTCTGTTTGGTAAGCATGGCAAGTTGGTTACTCGTATACCCAGTAAGACTTTTGTTCTTTTTCTTTTAGACAGATTTTTATTCACTCTTTTCATCTGGTTTGTTGTTGTTTGTTTTTCCAACATTTAGTTGTGTGTGTGACAGCGGGTCCTGGCACATACGCAAGTGCTCCACTGCTAAGCCACTGTTCCTAGCTCCAGTACTTTATTCTTAAAGGGTCTTGTCCTCTTTAGAAGACTTTCATAATATATGCATCACATTAAAGCTACAAGTCAAGAGATGAGATTGCCTAAATGGCCTTAATTCCCACTGTACTAGTTCTTAGTCTTGATTTTGATGATTTCCTAGCACATAATCATCTATTCATTATGAAACAGCAAATAATTAGAAACAGCAAATAATTAGAAACAGCAAATAATTCCCATAAATGAAAGAAAAGGCATAACAATGGAAGTATGATAATATTGAAAAAAGACAACAATGGCATTTGCTAAACTGTTATCTTTGGGAGTAACCTATTTTGAGGAATCCATCATATGTAGTACTTCCCAGAATTGTAAGAGTTCCTCATTTTGTATTTAATTTTGTAAATACATTCTAGGAGCACTAATGTACTCTTGTGTGTGCTTTTAAAGTAAAAAGCAAAAGTCCTACTTAAGTCTCTCTTTACCTACCACCCTACATCCTTCTTAAGAGGTAAGCATTGTGGACAGTTTGGCCAACCAATGTTGACATTGTTGACAGTGTGTCTCTCATATAAAATTTTATATTTGGCCTTTATAAAGTTTCAGTTTCTTGAGTAAAATTTCTACCCTATGTCAGATTCCATGTTTAGTTGATCCACTTACCAAGAATAAATTAGAATCACACTTTTTAAAGAGATTTAAATCAGTGGCGACAGTTGTGAAAGTAGAAGTTCACATACCTCATTGACATAGGGGAATCAAGTAGCCAACTGCTTTACTTTGTAGTTGGAGTTTAAGGTGGAGAGCTTATAACCATTGCCCACAGTTCAAGATGGAAGTACTTCACCTTGTGGATCTTTGGTCAACTAGCCACACACAATCACATTCAGCATTTGATCATCTATATATATATACCAATCAAACTTTTGGGGTGAGATAATTAGAATGACAGTAATTGAAACTGACTATGAATTTGAGCTAAAGCTGGATAGACTTTTTTAAGTCTTGCAAATAATACATTTTAAAGCCAGATTGAAATAGAATAACATTTTCTAGCTTTGAGGGGGTAATTAAGTGATCCTCTGTCCTACATGGCTTTTTCAAATTTTGTGATAGCAGTGAAGAAACAGATGCCTTTTGTTTATTTAAACAGCTGCCATTTTGTTTTATATTTAGTTTGTTTTCTTTTAATCTAGAAGAAATACAATCTAAAAAGCAATCGTTTGTTTTCCTTCCCTTTAACAAATGTTGCCTTGTTACCACAAGGTAACCCAGGACACAATCCATTCCTGAGTCATGTTAGGCCCTTTCAGAGATTACAATGTAAAGTGGTTTGTATGTTTATAGATTCATTCTTTTCAGTGTAGATCCCCCTTTTTTTCAAGATGTAGGTTAGAAAGATGTTTAATGACAATCTTTTCAGTGTCTTTTAAGGATATGTATGTATGTATGTAAAATGCCTGTAAAGGAAAACTAGCAAGAGAAAGATCCTTTGAGGACTTTTGGCTATCTCCAGGGTGACCAAATTGTTTATGTGGTCCAAAAGCTGTATAATATAACCCTCCCTATATTAAATCCCATATTGATCTGTGTTCTTTAACAGAGTAGCATCAGTAACTCCTTTATATCAAACGGTTTTAGGCAGTAGTAGTGGCACATGATTTTGAGCTTTATTGAAGATTCTGCGTTCTAAGTTAGCAACTTACCAGATGCTTATCTTTGGAATGTTTCCTAGAGGCTGACATTTCTTATCCTTCAACATTTGGTTTGTTGCTCTGCCAGGACTAAAGCTGTGTTACTGTCTCTTCTGATCAGAAATTTAAAATACTGCTAACTAGATAAATAACTATTTTCAAAGTAATTGCCATGTATGAGAAATTCTCATCTGTTAAATGTTTGACAGGGATAAACTTATTTTTAAACTAGAGAGGGCTGGAGCAGTGTCTCAGTGGTTATGGCACCTGCCTGGCATGCGTGAGGACGCAGGTTCAAACGCCAGCACCACATACACAACAAAGTGTCGGAGAAACGAAAACCACATGAGAAACTAAAGTTGATTCTCCCTCTCTCTCTAAAATAATAATAAAAAAAAACTAGAGGGAATTTCTCTAAATGTAGAAGTAGATTTAAAATTTAAGAGTGCAGTGTTGGTTGAGAGCACCAGTCTGCTAAATGACTTATCCTTTTGATGATGAATTCTAGGAATATGGGTGCATTTAACTAGAGAAATTGGTTAAGATTTGTGATTGAGTGTAATAAAAACTAAGAACCCCAAAATAGCCATTGTGCTTAAACAAACCAATCAAAAAATCTGCCACCTCAAATCATGCACTGCTTTGAAAGAAAAAAGAAACTTGTGTAACTTGTATTCAGTGAAAATGGAGAAATTCGGGGATGTTCCTAGCCTAATAATGACAAATCAGCTAAAACTTTAATCATTAAGGAAGGTTAGGATTGGCTCTGTGATCTCTAGTAACTTAAGATTTAACTAATATTTCTTTCTCTGTGACCAGGAAATTAGAAGCTTCTAGCTACTTGTCATTTGTGTGAAGAATTCTAAATTTTTCATGGCACATATTTTGTTGTTGGTATCCTTCACTTCTCTTACCATTTACATTTTTTTGGTCAGTGCTAGGGTTTGAAACCAGGATCTTGCTTGTGGTAGGCAAGTGCTCTACCACTGAGCTACAACCCCAGCCCCATCACATTTTTTTAAACCTAATTAGGGTGATGCTTATTATTTTTTGGAAACTTTAGAAATAGAGAATCAGATCTGTTCATCATAATTTTTGCAACGGGGTTGAAAATTTAGTATAATGTAGAATCCAAAGAAAACTTCATCTCTGATAGGAACAATTTTAAATATATGTAAAATTTTCAGTGTCTTTAGTTTTCCAAGACAATTTTACTGCTTTTGTTGTCTAATTGCTTTGCAGTTCAAAATTGCACATGCCAGTTACCTTATAATCAATTCAACATATTTAGTGGGATATATTACATTTACATATAAACACAAATGAGTTTTTCTAACATGCATACTTTTTAAGAAAGTCTAAAAGGAACCTGTGCAAATGCCCAATGAGGCACTCTGAGAATTAAACAGGGAATGGACAGAAGAGGGTAAGCATAAAATAGCTTGGAGTCATAGGTAATCTTAGGTTATCACCTAATGGATTAGCTGTGTAGATGGACATTTAACTATCCAAATAAGTAAGCTAAACCAGTTCTAGTTACTTCATTTGAGTACCTTTGTCAGAGTTCACATCCTGGTGGAGGTATGAACTCATTGGTTACCTCCAAATCTCAGTTAACTGCCTTTGATAGGACAATGGTAATCTTAAAATTAGCCTATTTGGAAATTTATGCTTCACTTTTTGAGATTTAGGAGTGTACGTATACAGTCAATATAAAGTTCAAGGAATCTAAGGTTAAGTAGAATTGATAACTGATGCAGTGAAGGGATGTCCTTATGAGGCTTGGAAGGAGCTATAGGGTTGCTCTGGCGGGATAGCATCTTGTGGGCAAATTCCACAAATACTTACTCATTTTGGTGGATAATATTTCAAGAGTTGCCTCGTCTATAGAATTCCCTGAAATTTCATCTTATTTCTAGCTTTTGCTTCATCTTTTGAAAAAAGGCCTGGAGAATAAACATGTGTTATCTAGGTAACTTCCACCCCCCCATAGGGTACTGGGTGTTGAACCCAGGGGTGCTCTATCATGCCCATCCGTTTTTTTTTGTTGTTGTTTATTCATTCAATATAGTCATACATATAGGAGGGAATTGTTGCCACATAATCATGATCACATGTATAATGACAGAGCAGCCAAGGCTGATGCCAGTTCATGATTTCCCCTTTTGGGTTCCCCTTGGTCCCATGTTTCCCCTACTTTATCCCCATGTTAGTTGGGCTTCTCACGGAAGTCGAAGGTTCCCCACTGGGTTGAGACCCACCATACTCCCTCCAGATGCCTACATATCACTCTTATTCCCAGGGTCTCAATACATTGCCCAAGCTGTGATCCTCCTGCCTCAAAGACACCTGAATATTTGGGATTATAGGCATGTGACATCACACCAAGTGATTTTATGCTTTTTTTTTTTAAAGGATGTTATATAACTGATCTGTTCTTCTATGTAGGTAACTGGTATAGTCTGGAAATATTTTAACATAATTATAAAGCAAGAGGATTGGTTTTCTTGAATGGTTTATAACATTTGCTCTTTTATTTCAATGTTCGCTTTATAGCCATTTGATTTTAAGCTTGACTGATGATTTCCCAACATCTCCCATCACAATATTCCTAAGGTGTGTAGTTTTGAAATAAAACCATGTACAACTTCAGGAAAACTGCTAGAGGCAATGTATGCCTATCACCAAGAAAGTTTAAGTAAATATGAAAATGAAAATCTAGTGTTTTGCATATAATTTTATAAATCCAAGAAAAATAGCCAAAAGGTCTTCTTGGTTGAAAAAAAGTGACACTTTTAAGAGATTTTATTGTGAGAGGAATAAAGAATTCAGTGAAACACAGGCATGATACATACCTTAATTCCAGCACTAGAGAGTCTGAGGAAGGAGGATTACAAGTTTGAAATCAGCCTCCAAAACTTATTAACAAGACCCTGTCTTAAAAAAGTAAAAAGGGCTGAGGATGTAGCTCAGTAGTACAGCAACTCCCAGCTTCAATCCGAAGAGGAGGAAAAAAATCTGTTTTTGGAAGACAGTCAATTTTTATATCATTTGTTGATAGGACCAATAAAAGTACAAATAAATGAGTCAAGCAGATGCAGAAATTAACACGCACTTTGTGTTTCCATTTTCATGATACCCATGAATTATTAACCAGTCCATCTACAGCATTTAGATGGTGCTCTGAAAGTATACAAAGTAATTCATGTCCTTCAGGAACTAAAAACCTGGGAGAGAATTACTTAACTGATGTGAGAGAATGTAGAGGCATTAAAAATGGAGGAAGAGGTGAAATTAGTATTTGTACGTGATAATGCAAAACTTAAGAAAGTCAACTGAAAGTCTTAAAACTAATAAAGTCACTGGGTATAAAATCAATTACCAAAATCCAAAGCTTTTTTTTTTTTGTTGTTGTTGTTGTTGTTAACTAGAGGGACAGTGAGAAAGAGTCAGTTCTACCTAGTTTTTCATTTGGCCTTCATTTCTCTGACACTCCATTGTGTATGTGGTGCTGGTGTACAAACCCGTGTCCCTGCCCATGCAAGGCAAATGCCATAACACCGAGCTACCACTCCAGCCCCACAAAGCTTTTATTTACATAAATAACAGTCAGAAGGTAAAATAGAAGGAAAGTCCCCATTTAAAGTTAGAGCAAAGGAGAGAAAATATCTGCAAATAAACAAATATGCAAGATCACAAATGCAAGACTTGGATACTCCTTGGACAAGAAGACAACATCGTACACATGCTACTTTTATGAATTTAGTGCAGTCTTAATTAAAATATCAGAATTGAAACAATCTAGAAAGCAGATTCGTACAACAAAGAAGCAAAGCTTGCCAGCAAAACTCGGAAGAGCAGACCCCCCTTATAAAACATTTATATAGGCTTCTTCAGTAATTAGACCAGTTTAGCACTGGCATATGACTAGAGAGATGATTAAGAGAATAAAAAGGTCGAAAGTAGACCCAGTAGGGGAATTTAGTACAGAATACAGATGACATTTCAACTTAGTGAAGAAAAATGGTTTATTCATTAAAAGGTTGTAAAAGGGGCTGGGGTGGTGGCCCAGTGGTTATGGCGCTTGCCTGGCATGCACCAGGACACGGATTCAAATCCCAGCACCCACCACATACACAACAAATTGTCAGAAATGAAAGCAACATGAAAAACTAAATAAAATTGACTCTCTCTCCCTCTCTCTCACTGTCCCTCTCTTTTAAAAAATATTTTTTTAAAGTTGTAGAACACCTGGATAACTAAAAAACCAGGTTGGGTTTATACCTCATACCAAAATAAATAATTGAAATGTGAAAACTGAAATTTTAAAGTACGTGAGGAAGCCATTGGAGAATTTTTAAAGATTTTAATGTGGTAAATGCTTTTCTAGATTTGATATAAAAATCAACAACAAAAGAGTTAAAATTTCATTACACATGTATTAAGTGTTAAATTATAACACTATGAAGTAAAAAAAAATTTTTAAAAGCATGAAAGAAACAAAGCACCTGCCAGATGTGGTAGGGCATGTAATCCCAGCAACTTGGGAGGCTGAAGTAGGAGGATCACAAGTTCAAAGCCAGCCTCAGCAACTTAGCAAGACTCTAAGAAACTTAGACCCTATCTCAAAATAAAATATAAAACGGGCTAGAGATGGGGATCAGTGGTTAAGCACTACTGGTTCAATCCCTGGTATCAAAAAAAAAAAAATTGAAAAAAAACCCCCATAAGCATAGTCTAAAGAAAAATGACAAGTTTGGAATAATTATTTGTAAATCTTAATATGCATTGTTTAACAAATAAATAACACTTAGAATTCAATAAGAAAAAGTCCTAAAATCCCAAAGGAAAAGTCTGAAACTATCAACAGTGCTTTCACAGAAAAGCATAAAATGATTCACTTTCTAAAAGTTCAACTTTACTATTAAGTAATAAATAAAACTACAGTGAGATACCAGGTTTTTAAAACATTATTATATCCTAGATATTACTGTTACAAAAGGGTAAAGCAGGCAATTTTGCTGAAGAGAGGTGTGAAATGAAAGAACCACTAAGGAAATGGTGCAACAAATTCTGGATTTATCCAGCCCCAACTTACTTACTGTTGCAGAGGTTGAAAAAATGAATACTGTGTTTCCCAGATTTCTTTTTTTTTTTTTAAATGTTTTATTTTTGAACAACCTTACAAGATTTTAACAAAATAACCCAGATTTCTTTTAATCGGTAGAGTCTGGGAGATAATTTGTTTTTCTCAGTTTATATGCTCTCTCAAGAGAGAGGGTGGAGCTGCTGGGTGGTGGCTCAGCAGTTACGGCACTTACCAGGCATGTGTGAAGACCCGAGTTCAAAACCCCAGCACCACATACACAGCTAAGCGTCAGAAAAACAAAGTCCAAATGAATAAATAAAGATGATTCTCTCTCCACTCTCTCTCTCTTAGAAAGAAAGAAAGATTTAAAGGTTGAGAAGGTGAGGCAGAAGCTATCCTTTTTGAACTTTGTGGGGTGGTGGGAAACATGCTTCTGTACCACAGTGATCAAGCATGTGTCCTCCATCTTCCTTGATATGGAGAAGCAACAGTGGGGGTGGCAGCTTCTTAATCTGCTATTTGAATGCCTGGATTGTGGTATTAAATTTTTCTCCAGCTTCCAGGAGTGAGAGGTTGTGCTGGTGACCTGTGGCTTCTGGCACGGTCCTTGAAGGCACCTTCATCCCCTAATGGTTGTACCTTCCCTAGTGAATCAGTTGTTTCACTATAGGATTCACTCTATTGGGCTTAACCCAGAATCCTAAACCCTCCTCCTTCAACCCTTCTGATGACTTCATAAACATGAAATCTCCCCAAACAAGTGACTTCTTGTTTAAAATATTGAGAATGCTTTCTGTTTTCTGCATTGAAAGGTGACTGGTCTGGAGGGTAATTTGGCAAAAGCAGATCTGTAAAGGTATTTCCTTTGACCTAGAAATTTTACTCCTAGGAGTATATCTTGTAAATATGCCCTTACATGAAGCAAATGAGTTAGTACAGGATTTGTCAGTGCTTGAAAATTGAACTCAGCAAAGGAATTGTAAAATAAAAACAGTAGTTTGTACATGTATGTAATAGAATTCTAAGTTGCCACAAAAAAGAATGAAAACAATTTAAAAATAACAATAAGGCATATTAAGTTTTTAAAAATCTAGGGGAAGAATAATGTATATACAAATGTAGATATAAATTTAGTTGTCCATTTTTAAAGTATACAATTTGACAAGATTAATGTTTGAAACAACTACCACAGTGAAAGTAATCAACTCCTATCACTTCCAAAATTTTGAAATACTTCCCTGCTTTCCTTTACTATGGGTTAGTTTGATTTGTCTGGAATTTTTATAAATGGGGGTACAGCTTAGGGGTAAAGCATCTTCTTAGCATGTACAAGGCCCTGTGTCAAACCCCAGCACCCCCCCATCGTTCCCCACCCTCACCCCGCACACACACAACATCTTTATGTGCCTCTCCCCTTTCCTGTTTTCATAGTTAAACTTGTTGCAAGTACATTTTGGTACCTCCATGTTCTCCTGTTCTCTTCATTACTAACTTTTTTCAGTTTTTGATTCTGACCCCACCACTCACTAAATGTAGCTTTTACTTAGGTTGATTACAACTTTTTTCATCATGTCTTTCCTGTATCTCCCCCACTATATCCCATGACTTCCTGTCCAACCTTCTTAAAATTGTAACTTCTTTAACACTTCCTATTCCCTCTAACATAGCATAACTTGTTACTTACTTTGCTTATGCTTTCCTTGGTTAGATATAAAATCAGGGAGGATAGGGAATTTGCTTTGTTCACTGCTATATTCCAAGTACCTGGAATAATGGCTGGCACATTATAGGCTCATTAAATAATTGTTCAGTGGATGAATACTGAAATTAGATTATCTTTTTTCCTGTGTTCTATATTAGGCCAGAAACTCCTATGAAGATTGGAAGTATCATTATCTCTTTATTACCCTGTTGGCTCAGAGTCTGGCCTGCAGGTGAATGTCAGTGTGATGAGTACATGGGGAGTACTCAAAAATTACTATGATACCAGTAATTTTTGTAAATGCTTCTTGATGATATTGAAGGCCTTAAACACTGGTTTTTAAATTCTGTGTAACCTTAGAACTCCATGTAACCTGGTAATAGGATTTTTTTTAAAGAGAGAGAGAGACAGAATCAATTTTATTTAGTTTTTCATGTAGCTTTCATTGCTCTGACACTTCATTGTGTATGTGGTGCTGGGGTTGGAACCCGTGTACTCATGCATGCCAGGCAAGCACCGTAACTGCCGATCCACTGCTCCAGCTCCTGGTAATAGGATTTTGAAAGGAATAAATACTTAAAGCTGGAGGTGTAGCTGGGATAGTGTTTGCCTAGCATGTGCAAAGACCTGGGTTGATCCCCAGCACTGAAACTAAAAAACAAAACACAACACACACAAACCAACCAACCATTCAGCTTTTAGCTGATTGTGGTGGTGTGTAGCTGTAATCCCAGCTACTTGGGGGTCTGAGGCAAGAGGATCATAAATTTGAGGCCAGCCTGGGCAATTTACTGATTCATTTTCTTTTCTTTTTCTTTCTTTCTTTTCTTTTCTTTTTTTTTTTTAAGAGGCTGAGAGACTGGAAAGCAGTGTGGAGAATCCTTAAAAAATTAAGAATGGAACCACCTTATGATCCAGCTATCCCACTCCTGGGTATGTTCCCAATAGAGTTAGAAGCAGCATATTATAGTGATGTGGCTTCATCAATGTTTATAGCAGCTCAATTTACATAGCTAGATTATGGAACCAACCCAGATGCCCCTCACTTGACGAGTGGATACAAAAACTTTGGTATATATACTCAATGGAATACTACTCGGCCATTAGAGAAGATGATATTATGGCTTTTGAAATCAAATGGATGGAGATGGAAAGAATTATGCAAAGTGAAGTAACCCAATCTCAGAGACTCAAGGGCCAAATGGTTTCTCTCATCTGTGGAAGCTAGAATACATCGGGAAGCAGTATGTTAGACGGCTAAGCTAACAATAACATCAAATTGTATGATTCTTTTTGCAACAGGGAGATGACTCCCTAAGATACTTGGAGGTGTAGGCTGGGGGACAGGGTGGGGGGAGGGCTTAGGAAAATCACCTAGGAGACTGGAGGAACTGGATATAGGGGAATCATCGCAGAAGGTGATGTCTGACCTCCACGAGATATCCATTTAACTCAGCGGTTCTGGGGGAAACAGCAACATGGGGAACCTAAGCAGGGCATCCATGACATGGCATTAGCCCTAGATAACTAAGTATATATTCATTTGTTCTGGAATATTTGATAATGTTTCCCCCTCAATTGTAACTATATATCATCTAATAAATAATAAATTAAAAAAAAGAAGCTTTGACTAAATATTGGCAAAAAAATAAATAAATAAAAATTGAACAAAGGAAAAAAAAGAGGCTGAGAAAGAGAGAAAGAAAGAGAGTTAGTTAGTTGTGTATGTAGTGCTGGGAATCAAACCCCAGTCCTTGCGCATGCCAGCAAGTGCTTTACCAATGAGTCACCTGTCCAGCCCTGCTAAGACTCTGTCTTAAAGTACAATTTAGAAGAATTGGGGATGTAACTCAGTGGAAGCACACTTACTAGCATGTGTGAGGACTTGGGTTCGAGCTCCAGTATGAGAAAAAAAATAATTCAAGTAGCCTGAAGAAATTGTGCATGCCTTTAAATTGTGTTATTTATTGGGACTCCTTCACTGGAACTCTACTGCTAAAATAATTGAAATGATAACTCAAATCAGAGACAAGGGAAGGAGAAAAAGTACAAAGATAGGTCAGAGAGTATACTCTTAACCCAGAGTGCACATTAGAATCATTTGGGAATTTCTATGTTGATATCTGTATCCTACTCCCCCAAATATTGGTCAGGGCTAGGAACTGAGCATAGATATATTTAAATTCTTCAGATGATCCTAATATGTAACAAAGGGTTGAGAACCATAGGAATGGGTAATCCTGAAGGAATGGGGCAAGCTGCAAGGGAAGACAAAAAACAAATTTGGTGAGAAGCAGAATGTGCCCAACAATTACTTAAGGTTACCTTTAGTAAAACTGGGTCAGAGACAGCCAGTTATTGGGTTTCAGTAGCCATGACTAGTAATTGGACCCCAACACTTGTGGGAATATAAGAGCAAGACCACATATTTAATGGTTAGTTTATGGGACACTAATAACAACTAAAATATAAAAAGAACACTTCTTCCTGGAAGCTTTCTAAAAGGTTAATTATCAACCAGTTCTTTCAACCCTTAAATTACTTTCTGAGAGTGAATTAGAAAGAGGGCATGAATTCTATTAGGAGATTGTGGTACCACTGTAGATTAATTCTTCTTATTAAATGGTACCCTGTTGTTCATTTTTCACCACAAAGAAGCTAACTTAATCCTTGTTCTGAGCTTGCATATTGAGCAATTCTGGATAATTGCTTATAGAATGATAACCTTTAGAACAGGCACAATCCAATACAGAGAAAAATTCATCCTTGGAATGTAATTTCAAATTCATAAAGTGAAACTTAGTATCAAGAAAAGAGAGTAGATGAGTTTCATGGTGTCATATTATTATTCCTAAGGGAAATTTCCAATACTCTGTGATTCAATAGAGATTCAGGATAAACATTTTACTCTGGTTCTTCCTGAGATGTGCTAACAAACTTATCTGTATTTGACCTGTTTGAAGATAAGAATGGTTGATCAAAGGTTATTTAATTTCAATCACAGGAACCTTGTTTTTGTTAGTGTTCTCTTTATGAAGAATACATTTCAATTACAAGAACTCTCCATGTAAAGAAGAATATGTTATAATCCAGTTATTTGTAAAGAAAGGCTGTTTTCACAGGACCTATTAGAAGTATATTTTTTCCTTCAAATTAACTACCTGTGAGTAAATTTGTGAAATGGTTTACTCCAAGAATTACCTAAAACAAAAGCATTAAATGAAAGTGGACTTTGGCAGAAATGGATGCTGCCTATTTCTTCTGCAAATGCATGAACTTTCATTTTGTAGTGATTTGTGTTTCCTGATATGCTTGATCTCATGGTTGACTGAGTGCAAGTGTGCAGGGGGGTTAAATGTGTTTTCTGTTGGCAATTTAGTATTAATTGTAATATGCTGTAATCCAAATTGCAATCTGTCATTTCCAGTCAAATTGTGAAGCACTGTAATTGTATTTTAGAGTTCCACTGCCATTGATTATAGCTACCTCATTTGTGTTTTAATATACCATGACAAATTTGTGAATGGAAATACAATCTTGTAACAAGCCAAGAAACAAGTATTGTTTTTCTATTATAACATCAACAAAATTATTTCTTAACAAATGAAAAGAGAAGGAGATGGTAAGACAGTAAAGAGGATTCATTTAAGGGTGAAAAAAGACTTCAATTTTCCAGCAATGCATAAAAATAAATGAATCATACATATTTAGAAAACATTTTTAAATGAAACATCACAAAATGTTTTCTAAATTAACGTTATTTTTAAAATCTATCCATATGCATACAAATTGCTCTCATTTATTCATTTGGATTGCCATCTAGTGCCCTGCAGTTTACTGGTCCATTCTTTTCCATGGTGGTCATTCAGGTTGTTTATAAATTTTTACTATTACAAATCATGCTGTAGTGAACATTCTTGTACATATCCCTTCATAGATGAGAAACATACTTAGAAGTAGGATTTCTAGGTTTATGTATGTATATCTTCTATTTGGAATTGCCAGTTGGCTCCTTAAAATGGTTATTCAAATTTATACCCCATTAGAAGTATAATTAATCTATCTATATCTGTTTTAGTCATATTTAAATATTTTTTGCCTATTTGATGAATGAGAAATGGTGTTACTATTTTGTATTTAATTTTACTTTGCCTAGTTACTAATGAGTTTGAACATATTTTCATGTTTTATTGGCCATTTAGACCTCCTGTTATGTTAATTGTCTAAATTTTCCATTTTCCTATAAAGTTGTTTTCCTTTTTAATTATTGACAATCATTTATAAATTCTAATTTATAATTAAGGTACTAATTATAAATAAGGTACTAATCCTTTGTTGTTTACGTATATTTCAATTATATATCCATCACTCAAATAATTTATTGTGCTTCTACTCTCTGCCAGGCACAGATTTAGGTCCTCAGGACATAACAAGATCAGTGACTCTCAACCAGTGACCAGGAGAGTGATAGGAGATGAATTTGGAGAGAAAGTTTGTGTAGGGCCATGGGAAGGACTTAGGTCATTAAGTGTGATGGGATGTACTTGGAGATTTTTGAGCAGAGTGATGAGATTTGTCATACATTTTAGAAAGACCACTCTGGCCGTGAGTGACAAATAGGGAGGGAAGCCTGGAAACAAAATAGAAGTACATACAGGTGGTGCCTTGGATTAGGTAGTAGCAACTGAAGTAGTGAGAAGTTGTGATTCAGAACATACATATATGACAACCTCAAGGTCTGGGGCCTAAATAGTTGAGTGAAATTATCTCTGCATATAAACATTATTTCACCCAAAGACACACATATGTTCTCTGAAAATAGAAGGCAATTTACAAATGTTAGCAACTTACAATCATTGTCAGAGAGTAATGTAGTTTCATTGACTACTTAAATGTAGTCATAATTGCTATGCTGTCATCATTTCAGCTGAACTATGTACGTTGTCAGTATTACACATATTGACTTTAATTGCCATTAAATGACTTTTTTAAAAGTACACTATGATTCATCTATGATTCATCATTGGATATCTGGAAAGGGTCAAACAAATCAACAAAGCAGTAATTGGTTTTATTGAAGTAAATGCTTACTTTTGGAGGATTGGGCATAAATGTCAAAGTGATAAGAGGCTGGTAAAACTGATTTATATGATATGCAGAATTATTACTAAGGCATGAGTTTTAATTGGTAGAACGTTTATCATTTTCTGAAGTTTTAAGTGAAAAACAATAGTGAGGCTTAATAATGATGGGCTGGAGAGTTGGCTAAGGGGTTGGAGTGTTTGCCTGGTGTGGGTGAGGACCCAGGTTCAAAACCCAGCATCATATACACAACTAAGTGTCACAGAAACAAAGGCCAGATGGAAAAATAAATAAACTTAATTCTCTCTCTCCCTCGCTGCCTCTCTGTTTAAAAAAACGAATAACTAGGCTGGAACGGTGGCTCAGCAGTCAGTGCTTGGCCAGCATGTGTGAGTACACGGGTTCAAACCCCAGCACCCACGTACACAACTAAATGTCAGAGCAATGAAAGCCATGTGAAAAACTCAACAAAAAAATTGATTCTCGAGTCACTGCTCAGCTTGCTTTGAGTGCCAATGCTATGCTAGCCTAGGGTAGTGTGGGGCACAGAAATCAAAGAATGGCTTAGAGGAGGCTGCTTTACAAGTTATTGTGCATTTGACCCTTAAACAACCTAAGGAGGAAGGTGCAGTTCAATACCTCCCTTTCCAGATGAGAATCCAAGGCACAGAAAGGTTACACAGCTTGCTCAAGGCAGCACAATGCTTAAGATGCTTGATTTTAGGGACACCAAGATGGTGACATCCCACCAACCGTGACTCTGCGATGCTCCTGAGAAACACCTCATGCTGCAGTAGTGCACACGGATTCCCACGGTAGGACAAAGCTCCCAGTGTGGGGGTAGATTTACCCACCCCCGCTAATTTTTTTTTAACTCCAAAGGAATATCGTGGTGAATTAACGATATAAAAGAGAAGTTTATGGCGGCCACACAATCGGCCCCACACCCGGGGGGAGGGGAGCTAATCCGGAGGGAGGAAATGGAGCAAGTTTCCTAATCAAATACCCTAATCCGGTCACGAACCCCCTGAATTGATTGCTCTTAATTTACAAGAACTTGGTATAAAACTCTGGGAATTAATCACTCACATTAGCGAACTTACAGCTGTTTGTGCGAGCAGCAGCATCCGGCCCACCATTGTGACGTTTCCCTGAGTGCGGGGCTGGTTGGTCAGCAAAAAACGATCTTGGGGTCTCAGATACCAGGGTCGGAAAACCAGAATCTACTGCCCCAAGATTTGGCCATCTCCTAAGGGGTCTGTGTGGTGCTGGGATTTCTCTCTCCACCTCCGGTCGCTGCCAGGGGAGGAGAGGAATCCACACAAGAACTTTAACTCAATCACAACGGACAACAATATTCCACCTGTGCTCATGGTTTACAAGAGCTGATTTTCAAGTTCTTTAACATAATCGCTTGCACCAGCGAGTGAGAGCGGGACGGGTCACTCAACAGTGACTTGGGGCCTCAGTCCCCACAAACTGAAAGAGAGAAGTTCCCGCCGACCCCCCCACCTGGCCATCTGCCCTGGGGGCTGAGTGGAACTGCGAATCCCCTCTCCAGCTTGCAAACCTCTCGGATGGAGACCTTCTGCCCCCCCCCCGCCCCCCACATGCCCGACTGTGAACAGCGCTTGCTGCAGCAGGGCACACTCTTCTCAAGGGGATCACCTGCCTCAGCCTCTGCAAAAGCGACCTGTAACTCTAACAAGGCAAGGTCTGATATCAGCCTCAGGAAGCTTTGAATAAAAGGGACAGAATGTGCTTCCCCTTAGCATCTGAGCCCTGTGCATAGCCAAGGCTACTTAGGCCCTGACCTCTCCAGGTGGGCGCCCCCTAGTGCTTGCACCTGAGAACCACATAAGCACTGGCACAATCTGGACCATCCTTCCCGGGTTTCTGTCAACCCCACAGAGCAGCTCTTGGAACTTCTGAAGATCATAAGTCACACAGAGTGGGTCACCAGTGATCCTGAGGAAGTGAGTTTCAGGCTGGCCACTCTCCTTGGATCAGAGACCCACATATCTACACTAGGATCAACGAGATTGTCTAAAGCTTCTGAGCCCCAGGCCCAAGAAATTCTAGAGTGTGGACAGGCAGAAAGTAATCATCTCAGAATTACAGCCCAGGGGAGCTGAAATCTATCCTCCCAAGAACTGTGAGAAGGCAGGTTCTTACACTCCTTGGCAACAGAAAATTTTGAGGAGATTCTCTAAGAAAATCCAGATCACTGGACTTATCCAAACTGCTTCTCCCCCAACAAGCTCAACTGTGAAGAATCCCCAGCTAGATGACAGATTTGAACATATACCCCCACGGTACATACTCGCTGACCTAGGGAGCAAAAAACTCAGAACTTTCAAAACTAGTTTTGTGTTGTTTTTTCGTGTGCCTCTTGGGGTTTTTTGTTTGTTTGTTTGTTTGTTTGTTTGTTTTTTAAATGGGGATCTGGCTAGAGTATAATATTTAAAAAATGTTAACGTTACTGTGGTTTTTTTTTCTTTTATCCTTTTTTGCTTTACAATTAGTACTGAATTTGGTGTTGGTGGATGTAAATATTTATCAATGTGTATGTATTGGTGATTGGCTCCTACTGTCTCTATGTCTTCTTGAACCCAACTGCTATCCCTATACCATTGGGTTTCAACCAGGAAAACATTTCATGATAGCAAAATAGCCTCAGCCTCTGGTGAGTGAAGAAAACCATGCCCCATACTAATCTCTTCCTCCCCTGTACTCTGGTAATTCCTAAATATTACAAGTTTTCTCTCATCCTCACCCAAAGTCTTTACTCCACCCGCACCCCATTTCTGTTTTCCTTGTTCCTAATAGAATAACCTACTCCCCCCTAATCCCTTGTTCCTCTGTACTCTAAGTCAGGTGTTCTGTTATACCTCCCCAATTTACCTCCTTGACTTCCTAGTCATTTCTTCTCCCCACTTTCAGAGACCCTGCTATCTAAAGAAATAGACACTCTTCAAAACGGGTACTTGCTTGCTATCATAATATATTGTGAAAGCTCTCTCAAAGAAAACTGCTACTATTGGTGCTAGTCATCAGCACATCTGTTTTAGTTGAAACGGACTAGCATCTGCACCTATAGGCTTTCAAGTTCTCGCAGAATGGTCTGGCATCTTTAGTTCTGTCTTGACCAAATAGCTCCCTATCACAATGAAGCAAAGCCATAAGAAGCTCCAATTACT
>PVKS010022853.1:0-33149 GCA_004027875.1 Aplodontia rufa
AAGAGCTAAATAGAGACTTCTCACCAGAGGACATTGATCAAGCCAATGAATACATGAGAAAGTGCTCTAAATCATTAGTAATCAGAGAAATGCAAATGAAAACCACACTAAGATATCACCTTACACCAGTCAGAATGGCAAAGATGAAGAAAATAAACAACAATAGATGCTGGAGGGGCTGTGGAGAGATAGGCACACTTACTTTTAATTTTTAAAAAATGCAAATTAAAGCAGGAAAATAAGAATTCCATGAAATTAACTTATGGAAAAACACAAGCATGAAAACATGTACACCTGAAGATATTTACTGTAGCACTGTTAGTAGTAATGAATAAGGAAACAACCTAAATGTAAATCAACAAGGGAACAAATTAAACATATACTATAGTTCCCACTGAAGCAGTAGGAGTTAGCTTCATATTTCCTGAAAAGGAAAAATGTTATTAAAAAAGCAAGGTTCAGAACAATTTATATAATATATTTATGTTTGTATAAAAGAATTTTACATGGCATGGAGGTGTGTGTGTATGTGTGTGTGTGTGTGTATTTAGAAACATACCAAACAAGAATGGATACTTCTGGGAATTGAGATTAAGGAAGAGGAGTGTGGAAGAGTTATTAATTTTTACTTTCTGCTATTTTTTTGAATTTTTGCAATAAAAACCTAAAAAGAGATACAAGTGTTTACAATACAGAAGGAAACATGCTCACTTCACTAAGAGCTAGGGAACCGGTCATATATTTCAGAGCATGGTCTGGCAGCGACCAGTGGCTGTAGGGGTATGGTGCAGGCTGGGACCTGACTCTACTCCTGCTCCTGGGTGAAAATCATATGAGGACAGTATGCAGATCCTCTAGGTCCCTTCCATCCTAGTGACAAGGTTGACACTTGGTACAGGTGTTTACACTGTGTGTGTGTGTGTGTGTTCCTGGGGAATTGAACCCAGGCCCTCACATATGCAAAATATAGGCTCTGTCACTGAACTACATCTCAAGCCCACCTGCTTATACATTTTTGTTGAAGGAATAGGCGAGAAATTTGGAAAGAGCAGGGCAAGATGTGGTCCTAGGGAAATTAGGATTCCCTGGAGGGAGCGGCAAGTTGTGAAGGCATGGAGGGACAGGTAGAGAAGAAATCTCCAGAGGTGCACACAGAAACAAGGCGGCAGGACCCTGGGTGAGTGTCATCACAGGTAACCAACATCCAAGGTAATTCAGTGCTTCCAGTCAGTGTGTTCAGAGGGACTCCAGGGACGGGTTGGGGCCTTGCCTGTAGTGTGGAACCTGATGGCCCCAGCTGCAGAGAAGCAGGACTGCAGAGTCTGGCAGGGGCACAGAGCCCACATGGTGGCAGCATGGAATGGAAGCAGACCCCCTGCACCTGTGGCCTCAAAGCCTTCTGGGCTCCTGTGCAGCCGAGTGTGCTGAACAGTGCGAGCCTGAACTCCACTCCCGTCCTGTGTGCAAGCAGGGTGCTGGTCAGGGCCTGGCCAGTGGAGTCCAGAGACTCCAGGAACGGGACAGTGCCACAACACTGCTCAGTCCTGCAGGAGGTGGCCTTGGTCGGTTGTGCCACCACAGAAGCAGGGTGCCAAGGCCGCCTCCATGACGCTCTCTGTTCATTGTGTCCCAGCCACAGGCCTGGAGGAGTCAACTGAGTGGAAAGTCAATAAAAGAAGCTGGCGTTTCTCCCCCTGGCGCCCTGACAGCCTCGGCACCGTGGGAACCCTTATTGCAGGGACAGGACGGGCTCCAGGAGGCTGCTTGAGAGCAGGCGCTCCTGCTGTCAGCTGCCCCACAGTGTTCTGCCTGGCGAGTTCTTGCTAGCTGGGTGGGAGGCAGCTTCTCTGTGGTGCAGCTCCCTGCACACTTCTCCATCTTCCTCGACAGCTGTCTCCTCTCCTTAGCTCACGGAGCTGCAGAAGGGGTTGGCAGAGAGCACTGGTAAGGGAGTCAAGGAAGGGATTCTGAGCCAGTGTGGCCCTGGGCAGGTCATTAGCCTCTCTGGGCCTCTGACTGCATACCAGTCATGAGCCTGCCTACTCACAGGGTTGCTGTGAGACACGAGCAGTAAAGGCTAATGTTCAGTGAATGCTTCAGTGGTGTGAGGCACTGTGGCCCCTGTAGCATTCAATACTGCATACTTATTACCTAGATGATCTGTGTCCTCTGCTAGAAAAGGAATTTCACGAAGAGAAAGCTTTTGATACAATTTGTTTACTATATTTAGAATAGTGTGGTATATTTTAGATGATCAAAATTATTTGCTGAATGAGCAAGCAAATGAATGGCTCCTCATGTCAACCTTATAAGATGTACATCATTAGCATCTCTGTTGTGTAGATGGGAACCTTGAGACATAGGGAAGGTCATATTTTCTATACATCGGCAGAAGACTGAGTGTTAGCACTGGCCTCCAATTTAACTCTAGCATGTGCACTGCACTGTACTCTGAGTAAAACCGTGTACTCATAGCTGGATACATTATAAAGAGCAATAAAAATGTAAGGTGTTACACTCACCTGATGGCATGAATATCAACCTTGGTTTTGTAGTCTTATAACCTCCTCCCTCAGCCCTAGAGCCCCGCCTGCCTCATTTTAGGTAGCACAGTCAACTGTCAACTTTTTGCTGACACTTATTTTGTATATGATCCATAGCCAATCTCTAATCCATGGCTGAGTTATTCCGACCACCCAGCACATTCTCTACGGTCAGCTGGTGGAGAGTATGCTGGAGCAGGTTACCACTGTATTTTATGACCAGCCCAAGCCACCCTTGCCATGGAGTGGAAGCCTTGTAAGGAACATACTGCGTTCCAGAGTCAGAGTTTAAAGATGTCGGTTGCTAAGATACATTCCCATCTGTCTTTGTTATCATTGTTATCTGAGAATTACTTGGAAATCTCATTGAATATGTATTTGCGGGCACTCTGTTTCCATTCACTTCATTTTTTATCTGGCCCTGTATTATACTGACATGTCTCCACCTAGTCCTGATTCTTTTACCTTCTCTCTGCTGACCCTCTTTCTGCACCTGGTTGTCTTTCAGTCATACACACCAGTCAGGGCGTAGATATCCTGATTGGGAACCAGGAGGTGGCTGAGGAAGGAGGGAGGGAATGGTTGAAAAAGGATATGGAATTACATATTCAGAAGGCAGAAAAATCAGCGTAGTTGCCCCTTCCCCCTAGAAATTCTGTGAAGCATCCTATTTCCTGCTGCTGTGGAAGACTTGCTGCTTCCTGGATGTCAGAGAACAAAGATTCCCCTGTACAGTGAACCTCAGAGCACCTGAGAGTTTTCTGTCTTTGCAGCAAGGATGGGGTTGCAGCCTCTCTCTTTCTGGGGGTAGGTGTACATCAGGCCCCACCCTAAGAGGATACCCAACATCAGAGACAAAGGGTCAGGTGGGAGAAGAAAAAACGTGGAGTTTGGAGTCAGTCTGGTTTTGAATTCTGATGCCCCCCTTTCCTGGATGTGTAGCATTCGTCACTTAACATCTCTGAGCCTCCGTTTCCCCATCTGTAAAATCACATTTCTCAGGGTTGCTGTAAAGATGAAATGAGATGGCCAATAAGGGCCTTACAAACAAGGTGCATTCATATAAGTCATTCTAATGGTCAATGAAATGGAGGAAATTGATGTAACATCACTTCCCTTAGAAGGAAAGGATTTGTTGGAGAAATACTTTGTTCTGTGCTTTGGAACGAAAGCTGAAATTTCAGGATGACCTGGGTATGGGAAGAGTGCACTGCAGAGAGATGGGAAGCATTTGTGCATTATACTGCGGAGTTGCAGGGAGGAAACAAGAGGAGGAAGAGCTTTGGGATGCTTGAATTGAAACCAGCCCTTCCCTATAGTCAGTTTGTCTGAATTCATAAGATAATTTCATGTAAGTGAATTTCTCTCTCTCTCTCACTTGCTCTCTCTGTCTCTCTGTGTGTGTGTGCGTGTGTGTGTGTGTGTGTGTGTGAGCTGTCATCAGGAACTGGGTGACATCTGGATTGAGGTGGGACAGAACAGAGAGGTAGCATGTACAGATGAGCTACCTGAAGGTAGGAGAATCACCAGAGACAAGCATATTAGTTCATAAAAATTGTAGAAAAATTTTGGACTCGCATAGGCCAAGGAATTGGGGCTCATTTTAGGTTAGGAGAGTTTTTGTGGGCTAGACAGTTACAGTGGCTATCTTCTTAACGTGCTCTAATGTCTTCCCCTTCCTCCTCCTTCTCTTCGCCTTTTTCCTGCTCCCGTCCTCTTTCTTCTTCTTCCTATTCGGCATCCCTGTTTAATAAATAGGGAGAAACAGGTTCAAAAGAAGAACTTTGCTCAGTCAAGGTCACATGGCACCAATGGTGACAAGACTGGTTTTAAGTTTCGAGTTGCCTGCTTCCAGTCCGTGGCTGTTCCCTCCGAGCCAGACCACCTGTCCATCATGAAAGGCTTGCGGTCTCAGGTAACAGATGAGGATATTAATCTCATGGGGCTTGCACAATCTGCTCAAGGTCAGCCCTGGGCCTCATGCAGGGCACTAGAATGGGCAGGAGATGCCAGCAGGGACCTGGCTCCTGTTGTAGCCTGCAGGGCTGAGGGGAGCTGTTTTTCTTTCAGACAAATTACCTCACTTATATGGCTGATCACCCCTACTGATCCTGTCTAATTGTGCTAAAAAGTATCCCTTCTCTGTGAGTGACTAAGGATTATGGAGACAGAACTGGGCACAGGACCCAGGAGTTCTGCCCTCACACTTCATGTGGCTTCGCGGCTGCACCTGTTTCATTCTTGTGGCGCTTAGTTTCATTTGGTCACACTTCAAAGCATAAACTCACATAAAAAGGCTAAATTTAGCTTTAATCAAGTAATTGCTGAACACTAAATCATCCAACGATCATCACCAACTCCAATTATTGATGACTAGGATGGAAGGCCCTAGAAGGGAGAAATCAGTTACATAATTGAACCTTCTTGGAGGTTTTAGAAGATAATCCTGTGTGTGTCCAATTGCCTTCTTATTTCAGAAAGCTTAACACCTGTATCAGATGTCCTCTCAGATGCCGTGGAAACCCCATTGGCCATGGAGATAAGGCTGACCCCAGATTGACTGTGGGGTAGCAGAGTAGGGCGGGGACCAGAAGGAGAGCCAGGGTGAGGGGATGGGGATTCTCCCATACCACTGAGATTCGTATTTATCAATCTAAATTATACTGAAATTGAATTATTTATCCTAGAGCAAGAGAAACAAAGGCGATGAAGAAAAGAGAATGAGGAGGTCTCCACCCTCATCTTACTTTAAAAGAAGACAAGCTACAGAGGGGAAAGGTATGAGTGACAGGGCTCTGGTCTGCTGGAGCACTGTTTTTAGGTGATTTGGGGCAGGATTTTAGAGCTTGAGAGATCATTTGCAGACTGACACATTGAGGAGAATGACAGTGTTTGCCACATACTTACCAGCTACCCTCAGCATCTCTGTCTTTAAGATAGAAGTTGGCCTAGTTAAACCTGGGTACTCTGTACCTTACATTGTTTCTGTACTCTGAGTACCAGGATACCAATTCTTAATAAAGTCTAAAAATATCTAGAGAAATTCTTTAATGTAAGACATTAGAAAGTGACAGAAGGATTTGTGGAGAGGAGCTAAGCCCACCGTCTGCTCTGGGCATTGCGTAGGGGTGGTGAGGAGCTGCTCACGCACACACACAAGAGCCAATTGTGTGTGTCTCCTTCTAAATCTGTGTTCAGTGATATCACCTTGGTTTCTTGAAACTGGGTATGGTGGGAGTTTTACAAAACTATTTCTGTTTTTTTCCAGCTTTATTGAGATTGTAATAGACAAAAATTGCAATATTCAAGGTGCACAATATGATGTTTTGATACACATATCCATTGTGAAATGATTATCACAATCAAGCTAATTAATGCATACCTCAGGACACGGTTTCTTTTTTCTTTTTGATGAGAATACTTCAGGTCTACTTTCTTAGCAAATTTCAAGTATGAAATGCATGAGCATTAACTATAGTCATTGTCCTGTATAGATCGCTGGGATCTATTCATCTTAGAATTGGAAGTTTGTACCCTTTGTCCCCATTTCCCCATGGTCCCAGCCCCTGATAACCACTTGTCTACTCTTTGTTTCTGTGAGTCCAACTCTTTTAGATTAACATATTATTGGGATCATCCAGCATTTGTCTCTCTGTTCCTGGCTCCTTTCACTTAGCACAATGTCCTTCAGGTTCATTCATATTGTCTCAATTGGCAGGGTTTCCTTCTTTTTAAAGGCTGAATAATATTCCATTATATATGGAATATTTGTAATTATGTGAAATTTTATACAAATTATATGTGACATGTAATTATGTACATATACCATTCATCCATTGATAGACACTTAGGTTGTTTCCATATCATGGCTATTGTGAATAGTGTTGCAATAAACACAGGAATATGAAAATCTCTTTGTGACAGTGATTTTATTCCCTTTTGCCATATACCCAGAAGTGGAACCACAGGATCATAAGATAGTTTAAACATTTTTGTTTTGCAGAAATCTTCACACTGTTTTCCATCGTGGTTATTCCATTTACATATCCATTGTGGGAGCATGTACACTGTGAAAACTGGCAGACAAACCAGGGATTTTCTTTTGCAGGGGAGCCAGTTTAAAGCATTTATCAGCAAAACAGCAATGAGATACCATGGCACATCTACGAGAATGGCTAAAATCCAACACTGGCAATATCAAATGTTGGCAAGGATATGGAGCAACAGAAGAAACTCTCATTCATTTTTGGTGGGAATGCAAAATGGTACAGCCACATTGAAAGGCAGTTGGGCAGTTTCTTATAAAACTAAACATGCTCTTACCATAAGCTCCAGAAATCATGCTCCTTGGTATTTACCCAAAAGACTTGAGAACTTATGTCCACATAAAAAATGCAAGTGAATGTTTATAGCAGTTTCATTTATAATTACCCCAAATTGGAAGCAACTAAAATATTCTTCAAAACATGATTGAACAAACAAACTGTGGTTCATCCACATAATGGAATATTGCTCAGTGGTAAAAAGAAGTGATCTTATCACGCTGAAAAAAGATATGGAGGAAACTTAAGTACATATTGCCAAGTGAAAGAAGTCAAAGTATGCAAAGTCTACACACTGTGTGATTCCAACTATATAACATTTTGGAAAAAGCAGAGTTTTTGAAAAGCGTAACCATCGGTGGTTTCCAAGGGATGGGGCTCATGGAGAGGGATGAGAAGGTAGAGTATAAGCAATTTTTAGGGCAGTGAAACTGTTCTGTATGATGCTGTAATTGAGGATGCATATCATTATACATTTTTAAAAACCCATAGAGTTATACAACAGAAAAAATGAACCCTGATATGTACTATTGATTTTAGTCAATAATATTGTATCTATATTGATTCATCAGGAATTCATTAATACAAGATGTTAATAATAGGGAAAACTGTGGGAAGCAAGGGGCAAAGGAAGCATATGGGAACTCTATATTTTCAGTTCATTTTTCTCTATAAACCCAAAACTGCTCAATAAAAAATAGTATAATTTTAGAAGTGTACCAGCATGTCACTGTGGGGATGGAATGGCTTACTGAACCAATGGCCCACATTGGGTGCAAGTAGAAAGCAACTTCTCTCACCCCATTGCCTTGTCTGCATTGCTTTTTCCTCTCCTTGAAGATCATTTAATATTAAAAAGTCTTGCTTGCAGTTAAAAAATCAAGTTCATTTAATTCTTTAAGCATTCGTCTCTGGCTTGATTCATGGCTTCCCCCCTCCCTCAGGCTGGGCCAATCTCAGGCTGGGAGACCCGTAGCAAAGAAGGGGGAATATGAATGAATTCCTCCCTATTTCACATCCTTTTCCTTCCCCTCTTCCTTCCCTACTGAGAATTCTGCATTGGCTTTTCTGGAGTTGGAGAAGGTTGCAAAAGAGGGAAGGGCAGGCTGCAAATTGGCTTTGGTGATCTGTGGGAGCGCAGCAATCCCAATTGGGTCTCTGTGTTCCTGGGTCAGGGTCTGCCCCCTCTCTCTGGTCGCTTTACAAAAAAAGTTACAATCTGCATCATAAAGTTATTTTATTGTTTGGACTTCAATTGGTTATTCTGTACCATATTTACCATTTCCTATGCACTATTTGTCTGTCACTGGCAACAAGTTCATAATTGTGTAAAATGATAGAAACTGAACTTGATATGGTATGTCTGAACTAAATGTTTTTAACTGTGATAGGCTTTGAGAATACCAATATGAGCAGTTCATGGGTCCTGCTTTCCAGGAGGGACTTGCAATCTTGCTATAATATCCCATTACATCACATATTAAGTTCTTAGTCATTCTGCATGTATATATTGGATGTATTCTATTTGGATTTGGAGAAGAGAAAAAAAGTTGCTATTTTTGCTTTAGCAGTAAACAGTATTTGTTAGGTCAGATGGATATTAATGCAGAAATCATATAAATAATCATTACATATATCTCACACTTGAAGTTCCTCCTTCTGGCTCCCAGCAGTCTGGCCCATGGCATGTAGCACCTGTTGGGTTCCTTTGCCCTGAAGGTGTTACCACCAGTTCAGGGACCCTTCCCCTGCTCTAGGTGAACACATGGCACGTTCCTGGCCTGCCCTTCTCTCCCTTGCAGCAGTCAGGGAGCTAGCCTCCCTCTCACCTTCAGAGTTTCCTGAGGTTTTTCATCTTTGGATGTTTTCATGGTTGGTGGCTTAAGTGAGTGGAAAGCATCTCATGCAACCATAATCAGTCCATCTCAAGGAAGGGATGGTTTGCTGTCTTCAGAACTCCTTACTCTCCAGTCTCTACCTGTCAATCGTCAAGCCTCTCCCACACTCTCCAGTGGGTGGAAGGCTAAGGGCCAGATTGGCATTTGGGTCACATGTGGCATAATCTACATCAATGTCTTTTTGAATTGTGGAGCTTCTGACAGCCCCAGACCCCAACACACAGCATGCGCCTCAGAAGGACGGAGATGGGAAGGGGCAAAAGAGGAACCCAGCACTCAGAAGCTGGCCCACCACTCATGGCTGCAGTGCTGTTCCCCTATTGGACATGAACAGCCACACAGACCTCCAACCTCAGAATACTCTGAGACCATGCTAAATGAGAAAAATTAATGCAGCTTCTTGGGTCTAAGAGTAGGCAAAACCAAGGCCATTGTGTTCCACACAACAAACCCCAAACAAGCACCTCTTGGCTGGGAGAAATGATGGCCACCTCTTCCCCAGATACAGCTTGGTCCTACTCCCAGTCTTCTCTCCCTATGGATAAGATTCATTGAGATGCCCTGTCATAGAATCATCCCCACTCTCCAGTAGCACCCAATCCAGGGTGGCCCCTCACTTCCTTAGGCCACACGTCAAAGCTTATAAGTCAAAGCTTACAGCCTAGTGAGTGCTTCCTTAACACTGCCACAGGGATTCCCTGGGGCTCCTTCATGGTGGATTTTGTCCCTTGAAAAGTGATAAAATCAACTTGTGTGCTTCTGGTGGCCTTCAACTAGAGAACATGGACAGAAACTATAGTAAAAATTACACTTCAACCTTTTATTACATACAGTTTTGCCCTCTCTGCACCCTTCCAAGACCTTTTTATTCTGCCTAGATTAGAAATGTTTCTTTCTTTCTTCACAGCTTTATTGAGGTATGATTTATGTAAAATGAATTGTAATATTTAGCATGGATATTTTGATAAATTTTGACACATGATCATCTTCATCACCCCAAAAGTTCTCTTGTGACTCTTGCCCTTCTTGTACCTCTGAGCACTACCCTCTCCCCAGTGGGGATTAGATGATAGCAATGTACATGAGTTAATTTCGAGATTTTCTTTTTTTTAAGAGAGAGAGAGAGAGACGAGGAGGGGTGGAGAATCAATTTTATTTAGTTTTTCATGTGGCTTTTGTTGCTCTGACACTTCGTTGTGTATGTGGTGCTGTAACTGCTGAGCTACCACTCCTGCCCCAATTTTCAGATTTTCATACTGTATAATTATTGTGTCACAGAATGTCCTTGTTCATAGAAAATGCATATTTCAATATTAGTGCTGTTCTTGGAACTGAACCAATTGTTTGATTAAGTTCCCTTTGGTCCTAGATTTGTGGGACCTCTGGTCACCCCCCAAGGAGATTTGATCCTTCCATTCTGTATGGAAGGTTCTCTGGGGGTTTCTGGGAGGAGGTAGGTGTGGGTTCCCTAGGTGCAGATGCCAAGGAATATTTGAACACAATATGAGAGTGGGAAGTAAAGTAACTGAACTTTGTTTTGTGCCTGGGACTTTCCCTATTTTTTTCCTGTAGTGTTGAAACCAGGAAACTTATTAATAATATCTATAGCATATCAACACAGGCATTAGTATTAATATTCGTGAGGAGGTTGGATAGTCGAGGGAATTCCCCATTGCCACAGGCACTATCCACAGAAGGATGTGGCCTTAGTCTTTATCTCTGCCAGAGTGTGTGCAGGTAATAAACACTTTGCGATCAGATCCTTGCCTCTCAAAGCTGTACTATATCTGTTTTGTATTTGTAAATTCATGCCTAATATTTAAAACAATTATCCTAGCATCCAAATATAATAAACTGGAATGTGCTGAGACCTGACGATCTTCATGTAGGCAAGGCAGGACAAAGGGGTTTCTTTGTTTAGCAGGGTCTGTTGTCTGGTACCCAGGCCTGTCTTTAGCCACATGGATCTTGAAGAACCCAGGAGGCAGCAACCTTATCCTTGAGATTCCACCCTTTCCTTAAATTCTTGATTGGTTAACTCCAGCCCATTGGAACTGTACCTTCAACTGAATGGCAAATCCCTGAGTTGGTTGTCTTCTAAATCATCTGTATAGAGTTACCATCTCCCATTCTCTGCACCCCCACCTCCACCTCCAGTTCCTCCTGCACCTCCTTCTTGTCCTCTGGTCACATTCCTTACCTCTTCTTTCTGAAAAGTAATGAAATTCTGGATCCTAACAAACAAACAAACAAAACCTTTTAGGTTGAACCATGCCTTAAGTGATTTCTGTTGAGCCTTCACTGCACTGACATTGCATAACCAGTCCTTTCAGGGACTCCCTGTACCTTTTAAGGGGAGGATACTTGGGAGATGGTTTGGTGCTGTGTCCAGATCCTGTAAGTTGCCTATTATTTCATGAGGGAGCTGCATCTATATCCCCCAGACTGGTATTCAACGCACAATATCATGCCATCCTCTCCCTGTCAAATTATCGCATCCAGGTTCTCCCCACCTCTTGCTTATCTTAAACGGAGGTAAAGTGTTTTCCTTCCTACCTTTAGAGGACTTACTCTAATCAGGGCTTTGTGAAATATGATAAATGCCTGCTTAGCAAATCTCATATCAAAAATCCCTTCTAATGAGTAAAAGGAGGTGGTGGTGAGGGGGACAGACAGGAGGAAAGCCTCAGGGCTGGGAATAACCCCTTTATTGATGTGAAATGATCCAGAGCCAGGAGAGATGAATCGGGGGATTGTGTGTCTCCTTGGCTATAAACCCCTCTCTCCCTCCTCCTCCTCCTCAGCCCCATCTCCCTATAAAAAGTGATTTGGGATAATTGCTGGAAAACAGCCTGTATATACT
The DNA here is from genome assembly GCA_004027875.1 of Aplodontia rufa. Taxonomy (NCBI): domain Eukaryota; kingdom Metazoa; phylum Chordata; class Mammalia; order Rodentia; family Aplodontiidae; genus Aplodontia; species Aplodontia rufa. The sequence goes on from PVKS010022853.1 coordinate 11,627, forward strand.
TGGGGAAAGAAACTTTTCATGACATAATGATTTTGGATAAAATCCCACTAAGCTGGTGCCCTGTGGCTGTTTTTCCATCAAGGTATTTCACAATCTGTGATCTCCTCTTTGGGAGAAAGAGGGAAACTCGGTCATGGGGCCAGAAAGGGGAGATGGGTGAGAATGGCTCTCTGTTCTCCTTCAGCACTCGAGTATTGGGAATCCCTTCATCTAGGAGGTCTTTGCCTTGGCTCTGCTGTTTTTGGAAGTCCTGGGCTTGGGAAAGTCAGTTCTGGATGAAATGCAAGAAGAGTGTATTATGGAAAACAGAAACTCATGGGCTGGCTAAATAATAGGTCAGTAGTCGCTGCAACACCGACTACTAACAAAGGAATGGCAAAAACACAATTCGCCAAGCAGGACTTAATTCCTATCACAGTCAGATTGACCCTGTGGTTTGTTTTTATTTTTGTTTTTCTAAAGAGAGAAGTACAGTGAGAGAGAGAGAGAGAGAGAGAGAAAGAAAGAGAGAGAGAGAATCAATTTTTATTGAGTCTTTCACATGGCCCTTCATTGCTCTGACACCTAGTTGTGTATGTGGGTGCTTGGGTTTGAACCCGAGTACTTGTGCATACTGGGCAAGCACTGCAACAGCTGAGCCACCACTCCAGCCCTACCCTGTGGTTTTGAGCAAGATGAAAATATGGAAAATCTGACCGAGGTGTGATAGTCCCACAGCCTTTGTATTAGGGGCAGAGATCTTGGATGAGAGTCTTAGCTTCCTTCCTGTGTTTGAGTCAAACTGATGGGGCAGTGAGCCAGCACCTCAGGGGAGTGGGACCATTGAGTATCCCTGGAAAGGAGATGCGGTCAGCCTGCAAAGGGCAAGAGGCATGGAACAGAGGAGGTCTATGCCTACCTGGAATGGTAACCATTGTTTATTGCACTTCAGAGTTGACAGCACAATGCCTCATCCACAGAAAGCCTGTGAGGTAGGCAGGGCGGAAACTGTGATCTCCAGCACACACAAGAGAGATTCAGGGTTCACACAAGTGCAGTGGTCTTCCAAAGACACACAGAAAACAAGGGGCAGAGCCAGGATAGATGCCAGCAGTCTTGATCCCATGATGGGTGGAATTGCCGAAGGCGTGGAGAACATGCGCTAGAACATGTGCTGAGAGGTTTGCCTGTCTGGTCCTCCATGCCTTCACTGCCCTGTGATGGCCTCATGCTTTTAGGTTAAGACACTGTCTCCAGAACTGTGGCAGTAAAAGGTGAAATGGAGGTCAAAGAGGCTGTGAATTTCATGAGTCTTTGGCTCACGGAAAATACCTTGACTTATGCTGTGTTGTAGCACCCAGGGCTCCCAGAGGTACAAACATGCACCTGCTTCTTGATTCCTTATTCATAATACTCTCTTCTAAAGATGCACATATAAGTCCCAGATGGTGTCCTTCCCTTTGAACAATTTAAGCTACCTCTTTACTGACTCATGGACATACCTTCCCAGTCTCAGATCCTTATTTTTGGTCAAGCACATCTTTGGCTTTTCCGGCCATACTCCTCTTTATTTTGTGTTTTAGGGCTTTATAAGCTATAAGAGCATCTCAAAACTGTATCCTTGAATATTCAGAAGCTCTTAATGCAGTTGTTGTCAAATAGTGGGTGGCCAAGAGATATGAATGGAAGTTTGGGTGGGATTTGTTGGAAAAGCTTCCATCCACGTTGGTGCAGCACATTAGTCTTTGAAGCCTTAGGATGCGGTAATTTTCTTAGGGGAGGATAAATGTTTTAAGTGGTGGAAAAATTGGATTCTGCTAAAAGTATGGCATGATTGAATGAGGGCTGTCAAGGTCTTGTGGGACTTTAAAAATATTATTCATGGGGCTGGAGGGGTGGCTCGGCAGTTACAGCGCTTGCCTGGCATGCGCGAGTACACAGGTTCAAACCCCAGCACCCACATACACAATTAAGTGTCAGAGCAACGACAGCCATGTGAAAAACTCAATAAAAATTGATTCTCTCTCTCTCTCTCTCACTGCCCTTCTCTCTTTAAAAAAAAAATCATTCATTCCATTTTTCCTGCAACTGAAATGCATACCTGTGTGCTGGAGCCTGGAGCCATCTTGACATTTGGGGGGTGCACAACTCATAGTGAGATCCCAAGGTTGATGGAAAAGAAATATTGTCAGTGATACTTAAAAGGAGGATGCCATAATTATGTCATGTGGCAGTTTTCTCCTCCTCTTCTTTTTTTCTCTTTTTCTTCAGCACTACAAATGCTATAAAGCATCGACACCATTTTCTAAGCTAGAGATTCTCAATGTAATCCTCAACCCATAGTGTTATGGTTTGGATGAAAGGTGTCTCCAAAAATCTCGTGTGAGACAACCCAAGAAGACTGAGATGAAATGATTGGGTTATAAGAGCCTTAACCCAACCAGTGAGCTAATCCCCTGGTAGGGATTAACTGGCAACTGCAGGCAGGTAGGGTGTGGCTGGAGGAGGTGGGCTGTTGGGGACATGCCTTTGGGGTATGTATTTTGTATCTGGCATGAAGTTTCTCTGTGTCTCTGGTCCTTGGAGCCATGTCTTCTATCATGATGCTCTGACTTCTAGCCCTACGGAGTGGAGCCGGCCCTCTATGGACTAGGACCTCTGAAACCGTGAGCCCCAAACACACTTTTCCTCCTAAAAATGTTCTTGTTGGGCTCTTTAGTCACCGCAGCAAAAAAGTGACTAAAACACATAGACCGACTAGACAAGAACTAAGAGATAATTGTGAATACAGCTTCCCAAGCCCCGCCCTGGGTAGCTGGTGGTTTCACACTGGTGATTTTAATGCTCACTCAGGCTGGGGAACGGTCGGCCTACAGCTTCAACTGCAAGCAGCTCTCAGGAGCCAGGGCACAACCATGCTCATAGGAAGGGCTGGGCAAATTTTGGAGGATTGTGCTGAGCTGAGAAGAGAGGCTTTTGTTGCTTCTCCCAACTGGTTGGCATCTTCTCTGATGGGTGGGAAGAATTGCCAGCCTCTTTGGCCCAATATCTTTTGGGATACACAGGTCAAGCTTTTCCAGCACCTAGATTTTCAGTCTCTGGAACAAATAAGATTCTCCAAAGAAGTAAAATTCTTCCAGATAGCCTGAGTTCCTAAGCAATACCACTATGTATTGAAATCCATAAATTCACACCGGAACTTCTAGCTCCAGCCAACACTACAGGGTCATTCTAATTTTTCCCCTATTAATATTTTTACTTAAAATATTTTAATAGCAAAATACCTACCTGTTGATTTCTCAAGTGGAGTCAGTAATGTTTAAAAATATTAGGTGTGGAGTATACGGGAATTAATGGAAGGGACACAGAAGATTGAAGTCATCCACCACGAGGTGCCATCTTATTCTTTCCAGGTTAAAGAACAGGCAACATTGGTCTGTAAAAGGAGAAGCACTGGCAACAGTCACTCTTAATTAGGTCTTTTGTAACAAGTTTCAATCCTTGAAGGCCTTGTTTTAAAAATTACATTTATTTTTTTAATTTTAAACTGATACATAAGAACACAAACTTATACATATACATGGAGTACCATGTGATGTTCTGAAATATGTATACAGTGTATAACATTTAAATCAGATTAAACATATCTGTCTCTTCAAACATCTATCATTACCTTTTGGTAAAAACGTTCTAAATTCTTTCTTTAAGCTTTTTTTTTTTTAATTTTTTTTAGCTATGTGGTCCATAATTGTTCTCTATGGTTACCCTACAATTGCCCTACAGAACTTTTTGCTCCTATCTTACTGTAACTTAGTGCCCATTGATCAACCTTTCCTCATTCCCCCAATCCTCCTATGCATCCCAGCCTCTGGCAAACTCTGTTCTGCCAAAATCACAATGAAATATTGCCCCACTTTGGTAAGAATGACTCTTATCAAAAAGACAAAAGATAATAAATGCTGGTGAAGACGTGGAGAAAAGGAAAACCTTATACACCATTGGTAGGAATACAAATTGGTATAGTTGTTATAGACAACAGCACGGAGGTTCCTCACAAGATCTATAGGTTGAAGTGACATCTGTGCTCCCATGTTATAGCAGCTGTGATTGTATTTGTCAAGAGATGGAATCAATTTAAGATCTATTGACCAATGAATGGATAAAGAAAACATGGTATGCATACATGATGAAATACTATTCAATCACAAAAAGAATGAAACCCCATCATTTGCAATACATGGATAGACCTGGAGAAGGTTATGCTAAATAAAATGAGCAAAGCTCAGAAAGGTTAAGTATTGCAGACTGTCATTCATACGTAGGACCTAAGACAGTTGCTCTCATAGAAGTTGAGAGTAGAAGGGTGGTTCCTTTTTCCTATTTTAAACTTGCTTTACTGAAAAATGACTTGGTTTCAATTATCTTTAATATTCTTATTTTGTCATGCATCTGTATTACTGATGTCCTCGCAGGAGCCACTGCCTCCTCCCACACAGAGATATCCTCCTCACCTGATTTGGGCTCTGATGCTCTACACTGGTCTCTCCCTTTGTTTCTGCCTGGGCCCCAAGAGCCTAGGCTAGTCTGCTGCTGTGTGGATGGTCTCATCTGGGATGGGTTGCCCTCTGAACCCATCTTGGACTCTTAACAATCCTGTGCCAGGCAACCTTCTACATAAATGCCCTCACCTTGCTGGGGCTCTGGCACCCCATTCTGGGCCATTGTACCCCCACAGTGGACATGGGAGCCTACGTTTCATTTAGGTCTGAATCATTCAGGAAGATGAAGGGAAGAGAAGGGAAAGAAAGAAGGAGGAGTAGGAGAGGAAAGAAGAAGCAAGAGGGAAGTTAGAAGGGAAGGAGGTAAGAAGGTAGAATCCCTATCCATAAACTTCTGCAGATAGGAATCCTACCTTCCTCTTCAGTGGGTCTTGTGATTAGTAGGTGTTTTTCATAGTTTCTTTCTTAGACAACAACAGCCAAGGAGAAGATGGTGGAAAGAGACAGTGGCATGTGGTCAACTGAGAGCCCAGACACCTGAATCACTTAGACTCCGGCACTGGCACCTTGGGTGTGTGACTGGCTCGGTGCCTCCGTTGTTTTGTCTATACCGTGAGAATGACAACTGTGCCTGCCCCACAGAGTGGAGCTGATGCCAGACACTGGGTTTTTTGACCCTAAGACAATGGAAGTGAAATCAAGTCAGGTGAGGGAACATGTAGGCAAGGCTTCTACTGCGACTACTATTTAAGGAGGGAAACTCAGCTTGGACGAGAAGGCTTCCAGATGGAGAGAAGGGAGTGTGTTTGATTGGTTACTTGCAGGGGTGGGTGTGTTAACAGGCTTTGGGTGCACTCAACCCAAGATTTTGCCCTGTGCTAAAGACAAGTTAGAGTATATATATGGAGTACATATAAATGTACATATGGAGTACAAATATAGAGTACATATCAACGAAGCAAGGCTAACACTGGTTGAGCGTGACACACACCAAGCTTCCTGGAGTTTGCTGTCAGGCCTTGAACTAAGGCTTGGAAGTGCATTTGCTCTTTGTTCCTATGGTGGTCCCTGTCTCAGTAGGAGGATTAAATTAGATAACCCATGCCAGTGCGTAATAGGAGGGCGGGCACAGTAAGTACTCAATGAAAATGCTATTGCTAAGGTGTCCCTTGCGGGATCAGTGTGAGGATTCAGGGGCCTAGGGTGGGACAGAGCTGTGCTATGCAGCCAGGAAAGTCCATGCCATTTGTGTCAGCCTCTGGACCTGTTTCCCCGCCTGTAAAATGAGGAGCCAGCTGACATTTAAGAGATTGTCCTAGCTCTGACATCATCAAACTCCATGAAGAAACCAGAAGGAGGAACAGCAAGTCAGAACGTTGGAATTCAGGCTGCATCCAAGGTGGGCACAGGTGTCTCTGAAGATGGTTCAGCAGATGGTGAAATGAACACTTGGTTTGACTGAGTGCTCTGCAGCTTGCTAACGTTCATCATCTTGTATGATTCCTGGAGCCATCACTATCAGGGAAGAGATGAAGTGGCACCTCTCAGAAGCAGCAGAAGGAGCAACCTGGGGACTCAAACATGAGTCCTTGATGGTGCTTGTCCTTTGGACCCACAAGCCATCTGCACAACTTTTCTGAGGACTGCAATTCCAAGTGCAGACTGATGCTGATTCATCTGCACCCACTGAACTTCTCTCTGGCTGCTCCAGTAACAGTTCCCCTGCCCTCTCTTCTATAGGACTCTGCAGCCAAACAAGAGCTGAGACTATTTACTAAAGGACAAACATGATTACTGCCACACCAGAGCTTACGGTCTAATACAAGAAACAAAGGAGACAAACTAGCCATCAACAGAACTTTGCCATTAGAGTAACCATCAAAGGCCCCTAAGGAGGAAGGGCAAATCAGGTATTGGGGTGGACATTTAAATCAGGCTGGTTCAACCTAAGGGAATTTCCCGGAGGAGGTGGTATCATCAATTTGTGGTTGAAAAGAAGGGAGATTATGGCATTGAGGCTGGAGAAACCAAGACAGAAGGGGAATCTTCCCTCCCTTCCTGACTCTCTCCCTCTTGCTTCCTGTGGAGCTGATCATCCCTTAAAGGTAAATGGAGGCATGGTTCAGTGGCAAAAGCCAGAAGAGATCCTGAGACATTTGATAGCCCAAGTTGGAGGCCTGGAAAAGATGCTCCTGCTTTCCCATTCCTTTATTAATCTTGTTCCACTCCTTTTGCAAAATGGGAGCCTGTGTGCAAGGGAGGAGGTATTGTGTTTGCAAACTCCCCAAGTGTTCCAGAAGAAAGAGGCAGTGTTTGCGTGAAGCTCCCCAGAGGAGCCTGCCTCATGGCTGTGCACTCACATTCATGCCCTGAACCGGGAGGCACACACCAGTGAGCATCAGGAGGGGCATGTTGCAGCAGGGGAATGGACCCAGGCCAAATGCCTCAAGGTTACCAGGCAATAGATGATGGAAGACCAATTAATTTTTTTTAACAGCAGGAAAAATAGCTAAAAGATTAACAAGCATTAATTATTTATTGAATTGCTGCCTGTGCAAAAAAAGGGAGGGGGATTACTCTGAATGGGGAAATTAATCTCTTCAATAATCTCATCTCTGGGTTGCTATCTTCCTCTGCTTGGAGGTCATGTAAATCATCTCCAGGCAAAGGGATGAGATAATTGAGGAAGCAGGGAATAACTTAGTCTTCTCCAGGGTTGTCAACAAACTGACGAGAAATGTACAAGTTTCTATCTTCCAATCTTTCTGGACTCTGTGTAGAGAGGGCAAGCTCCAGAGCTCAACTCTATCCCAAGTCTGAAGCCCCCAAAGAGGCCAGCTGAGACAAATGACTGTGAATCCCAGATCATCCCGGGCAACCAGCAAAGCCTGGACACCTGAGCTCAAAGCAGGGGCAGGCAGGCATGTGGGGATGCCTTTGTTGACCTGTAAGAGTCTGTCCTAGAATGAGTCATTCATTCATTCGGTTTTGATCCCAGAGCCTCTTATGTGCTATCTACAATACTGTTATACATTAGGCTACCTGTGTCAGGTTAGGGTTTCTACAGCACCGCTTTTTTGTCAGAAATCTCAAACATGTAGCCTGATGGGTGTGTCAGCTCTTTAATCCCCACAGGCATATGGCTCAGGATTTGGAAGAAGGAGGTGGCCGGAAGAATGGCATTATTGGCTTGTGATCCCATTCATCTCAGGCCTCCTTTGCTTCATTTTCTCACCATCTCCCCATTTGAGCTCCAAATCCTTTCTCCTAAGTACCTCTTGAATCTATCCTTCCCGTCCAGCCCCAACTCCCCGTCCTGCTTGAAGTCTCCCTTGTCCCTTGTTTGGACTGATCCAACAGCATATGCACAGCTTCCTCCCTCCAGACCTCTCCTTTTCAGGTCTTTCCATAATGCTGTCAAAGAAATCCTCCCTGGGCTGGGGGAGGGGGAAGCCTGAGGGAGCAAAGCACTGCACTTGAAAGCCTTCCACCCCGCAACCCACCAATCTACCCCTTGTTCAATACTTCAAACCTGTCAGTCTGTTTTCCTTCCATTCTCTCTGTGCTTCCCCACCAGCTCTGTTCTGGCTCCAGCCATGCCAATGTTGCTGCCACTAGGTCCCCACCATCAGCTGTGCTCTTTTCTCCTCTGGACTTTTGCATCTTTCCAGACACGGTGCCTCTGCTTGGAGACTGCTGCAAGCCACCTCCTGTGAGATGCCTTCCTTGACCCCCTAAGACATAGTCATGGCTATTTTATCACAATCTCCAATAAAGCTTCTTTATAACTCAGTTTTCCCTGTACTGTAGCTATTACTTTACCTCCCCAACTTGACTTTGAACTCTTTGTGGGAAGAGACAGCATTTTATTTATTTTTTGTCCCCAGACCCTAAATAGGGCCTGAACAGTCATTTGTTCACTCATCTACTCTTTGATTCTTGTTGCCTGTTCATTCTATGCCTGGCCTGTGCTGATCACCAGGGTACAAGCAATAAACAGGGAGCACCCCGGCCTCACAGATGCTATAGACAGAGGAGTAAAACGAACTCATAGAGGGTGTGTTGGGAGTCAGGATGGCAGGGAGCCCAGGGAGCAGGCTGGGGCAGGGCAGGACCTAGTACTGCCTTGCACACCTGCACAGTGCTGAGCTGGTGCCCAACTGAAAGCATTATACGCCCAGCCCATCAGAGGGAAGCGCAGTCAGGGCAAAGCCTGTGCTGCTAGTCCCTTCTGTTTACGACTGTTGTCTCTCGTGAGGACCAAGGGTATTCGTGCAATGGAGCTGGGAGACCTGAACTGGAGTCCCAGCTCTAAGCTATGGGGTTCTGAGAATTCCTGAAGAGTAGGTCTTGACATGGGTACTCTGTTAGATGATCAAAGCTCTTTTCATGGAGATGGACAATGGGAAATAGGATTCCCATTTACTACATAATTATATTTCCAGTTTTAGAAAAGTTAAAATGTGACCCCCAAAAATGTGTGATCTAGAATTGAATTATCATAGTTGGGAGGGATATGAAAAGAAAAACACTGATCCTAAGATATAATAACAGTCAGATCCCAACATAGTCTGGAGGCTAGAACAGGCTTCTTAAGGGAGTAAGATCAATGTGATTTGATTCTTTAAGGCCTGAGTTCAATTCCCTGTGCCCTTCTTGCTGAATCCAGTCATCTGCAATAATCCTTCCTACCACAAGGGGGCCTGGTTGAGCCCAACCTGGCCCCAGCACTTCCCTACTGGAAAAAACTTGCAAAGTGCAGCATGGTCTCTGTTTGTGCCTTCTGTTTCCAGAGACTGAGGCCAACTTGAAGGCACAGAATGTCTGGCACTCCACAGACAGGCTGTGAGACAGAGAGCTCCCGTCCGGGCCATTCCCCAGGTGTCCCTTTAGTGGAGCCTCCGCTAGATCCCTACCCCACAGGGCCCACAGACCCTGTCTAGGGTGGCTCTGTATTTGAACCCCATTGCCTGTCAGCACTAGGGTGGCCATGGAGCTGTTTTCCCAGCACATTTCCCCTAGGCTGGGTCTGAAGGTGCGAAGTGAGGCAGGGAAGCTATATATGCCTGAAATGACTTGAAACATTTGGAGTCCTATTTCTGGCTCTGCTTACCCTTGTGAAAAGGCACTGAGTGAGAGTCCATATTCCTCTCTGGCAGCTGCAACCACCCCGTTGCCTACAGCTGAGGACCAAGGCATTGAGTCTACAGTGGGCCATGAAGGGCCAGAGCTCCTGGCTGGCCACTCCCAGTGCCCACCAGTAAAGAACAGGATAGAGCAGTTTCCATCATTCAAACCCATTTTTACCTGGTAGCCAAGTGGAAATTCTCTCCCTGACTGCAGCTGCTATTTATTGTTGCAATGAAAAACTTGTTTCTCTTTATTTGTGGGGGAATGGCAAGAATACTGAGCTTGGGGGTCATAAGACATGAATAGAGCTCCCCCCCACCAGATCTGTCACTAAATTGGCTGTGTGGTCTTGGCTCACGGAGCCTTAATTTTCTCATCTGTGAAATGGGAAAACTAATACCATGTCTCAAGATTGTCCTGAGGCTGTAAGGAAAAAACACATATAAAAGCATCTTGGGAGCCACAGAAAGCAGTGCACATGGGAGATGAGCTGCAGAGGCAAGCACAACAGCCGAGGGGACCCGTGGCTACACTGCTCCTTCCTCTTTTCTTCTCCACCTGTTCTTTTGTGTGCGTGTTTGGGTATGCGCGTGTCTATGGGGGCTTGAACTCAGGGTCTTGCATGTGCTAACCACTCTACCTCTGAGCTATACTCCAACCCCCTTTCTCTTTTTGGGACATGTCTCACTAAGTTGGCCAGGTTGGCCTCCAACTTGCAGTTCTCCTGCCTCAGCCTCTGGGTTGGCTGGGATTACAGTTGTGCACCATCAGGGCCAGCCACCTTGCCAGTGCCTTTGACACATACCATTTAGTGTCCCAAATAGGCCCATTCTCTATGCTGTGAGCTTTTCTTTATTTTATCCCTCCACTTTTTTTTTTTTTTGCTACCAGGGATTGAACCTGGGGACACTTAACCACTGAACCACATCCCCAGCTTTCTTACTTTTTATTTTGAGACGGTGCCTCACTAAATTGCTGAGGCAGCTTTCAACTCTCAATCCTCCTGACTCAGCTTCCTGAGCCACTGGGATTACAGGAGTGCATCACCAGGCCCAGCTATCCCTTCACTCTTAAAACTTACCTATTCTCTGTTTCGTTCCACATTCTTGCACTTTGGTGATTCATTCTTAAAATAGGTTGTATTGATTAGCCTTCAGAAGAAAGCCTGGTACAGTAAAAAGAATGTGCATTTGGGTCTTTCGCCATTTCCCCTGCTAGGCATGTGCCTGCAGGCAAGCCCCTTCCCTGCTCTGAGCTTCAGTTTCTAAAATACCAAATACAGATGATGCCTCCATTGCAAGGTTGCCTGGAGGATGATGAGGGATAATGTGGGTAAAAACCAAAGCACAGCACACAATAAATTGAACTCCCTGCTCCAGGGTGCTAGCTGCCAATCAGATAAACTAACCAAGTAGCAATGGGATGACAGGGAATTACTGTGTTGCCCCAACAAAACAAAAGGAAGCAAAGCAAATCAACCCCTACCAATTTAATGGGATCTTGGGACCCACCACAAATCCTGGCCTGGTCATAGTTGCTGGAACATTTGACTGAACTCACCTGCTCACCAGGAGCAGGTGAGAGGCATTCCAAGTTCTGCAGTGGGGGCTCTGCCCAATAAGATTCATTCTTGCCAATACAAATGCTGTAAACTACAGAGCCTTTTCATCCAGCAGGTTGAGGGCTTTAGATTTTAGACATCATTTTTTAATGAGAATAAAATTTAAAAAGTAGGTGTATCCATCAGTACGGTTGATATTTAACCTCTGGATGGCAACTTAAAGAGGCTCCTGAAACATGATTTCAGTGACTATTGGTTGAGTTAGGTTTCCTCTTAATGTTGGAGACATAGCAGTGACCAAAACAGAATTTCTGCCCTTGTGAAGCTCAAAAGGTGGTAGAGGTAGGTAATGAATAAGAAGCATCATACATAAGGAAGTTAAAGAGTGTGGGCCTGGGCAAAGAGCCTTGGCGCTCCAGAGAGGGAAGGCAGAAGAGTTAATATGATGGTCAGAGAGGCCTCACTGGAAGGGCCATTTAGCCAGCTCAAAGAAGGCGAGGGGGCTGAGGATGCTGAGGTCCAGGATGCAAACTATGGATGTATCAGCCAGTTTTCTGTTACTATATAACCAAATATTTGAAGCTGGGTATTTTAAAAAGTAAGGGGGTTTCCTTACATTCCCGGAGGTTCAAAGGCATGACACCAGCACCCCTCAGCCCTGGTGCAGGTATCACAGTGGTGGAAGCTGTGGAGAGGGAGAGATCCAATCTCCAGAGTGAAAGGAGAGCCAGGGGGCCTGGAGCGGTGGCTCAGTGGTTTCGGCGCTTGCCTGGCAAGCACGAGGACCTGGGTTCAAACCCCAGCACCACGTACACAACTGAGTATTGGAGCAACTAAGGCCATGTGAAAAACTCAATAAAGTTGTTCCTTTCTTTCTCTGTCTCTCTCACTGTCCCTCTCTCTTAAAAAAAAAAAAAAAAGGAGAGCCAGTTTTGCTCTTCTTATAGCAACCATGTGGTGAGAACTAACTCAAGGTCCCACAAGAACTACCTTAATCTCTTCTGAGGGCAGGGCTCTCAATAATTTCCCACTAGGCTCCCCCTCTTCAGTGTTCCACCACCTCTTAACATGGGGTCTACGGGGACCACACCAGGGACCAAGATTCCAATATATGAACCCTTGGGGGACAAATCTCCTTCGGAGCAGCACAGCACACCTGGCATGTGCGGGACCTGCCTGCTCAGGGACTCCTCACTGTCCACGTGGTGGGGAGGTAGGGGAAAGGGGAGGAGAAGCAGAGATCCCACAAGTTCTGGGGCTAGAGGAGGCAGGTCATGGAGGGCCTTGGAGCCCACCTTAAGCAGTTCAGTTTTTATTCCGGGAGGAAAGAGACCAACCAGGGAGTTCTGAGGAGGGATGCGATCTGCCAGGAGAACTCATTCCAGTCATGGCTCTGTTATACTTGGGGAAAATCAGGTCACCTCTTTGGGCAGCTTCTTGCCTGAGGCAACGGATGAGATGGTTGGCTTGCCTTATTTCAAAGGTCCATTCTGAATCCTACGGAGCTGGGCACGGACCAAGTCCAGCAAACTGACCATTAATTTCTGTCTACCACAGAAAGTACCAGGCTCCCTAGCCAGTGTTTCATTTTCCCCATTGTACTTTTCCAGTTTGCCCCAGAGGCAAACCCAGGTCTCCAGGTGCACCTGGAAGTGAGAGCCAGGATACCAGGAGAGATAGCTGCACCCCTGCCACTCCCACAGGGAGTTGAGTGCAACTCCTTCCAAGGAAATTAATTCTCCTGGCTGGGATTGAGGGTAGTGCAATTTCCCATGGCGAGGTGAGCCGGTGGCCAGCCCCCAACACCACCACTCGGCTAGGAGGATTAGGATAGCGACAGGAAGCATGTGACAGGCCAGGACGGGTCCCTTTGGGAGGTGAGCAGGATGTGGCAGGCAGTCCTTTGTTGGGCATCTGGCAGGATATGAGTGCAGCATCAGGGGCAGTCGTGAGGGGAAGGCTGGGGGCAGGCCTGCCTGGTGCCAGAACTGTACTCCTTTACTCTGAGGGTGTCAGAGAACGCAGCTCTGCCAAGAAGACAGTGGCTCCCTTGCCTGATTGCCAGGAGCAGGTGCCAAATGCTCTTTTGCTGCAGGATTGTCAGCCAGGAGGAGCTGCGGGGCTGGAGCTGTGTTTGCCTGGCATGTGTGAGTACGCGAGTTCAAACCCCAGCACCATGTACACAATGAAGTGTCTGAGGAAGGAAAGTCACATGAAAAGCTAAATAAACATTGTTTCTCTCTTTTTTCTCTCTCTCACTATCCCCTCTTTCTTAAAAAGAAAAAAAAAAGAAAGAAAGAAAGGGAGAGCTGCCCTTTTCTTGGAGAGGTAGCAGGGGTGTGTAGGGCAAAGGGGCTCTTCAGGCTTCACTCTTTCCTGTCCACTGTCCCTGCTCAGGTTGGGCAGGCCTTCTCTGCCTTCGGTTTGGTGCACCTCCCATCTCCTTACCATCATCTCCACTTCTCCTCCATTAGCCAGGTTTCCAGAGCTGGACGTGCTCCCATGCTAGAGGCTGTTGGAAATAAAATACATGACATCCAGCCAAGCACTTTCAAACTCACAGCACATGGCTGCTGGGGCTGCACAAGGAGGAGAATTTCAGATTTCAAGGACAGTTAGCTGCTGAGGTCCGACTCTGGATCCACAGAGTCCCAGCAACATGGGTCAACGTTTCAGCCAGAGTTGTTTTGTAAAAATTAGGTTTATTGGGCCATAGATTATCTTGAATAAAAACTATCTTTTCAAAAGTGGGCAACTCAATGGGTTTTGACACATGAAGCATCCATGCAACCACCACAAACAACATTTACTTTTCCATCATCCCAAATAATACCCCTGTGGCCCTTTGGATTTAATTCTTTCCCCTAAAGACCCTCTTTTACAAGTATTTTTCGTGAATCATATTCTCCTTTTCTCTAAATGTCCTTTCATCTGTATTCTTTCAGTTAACACTTTGTTTTTGAGACTTATCCAAGTATATGTGGTCATACTTCCTTCTTTTTTATTGCTGTTCAGGATCATCTATTTTTTAATTTTTAAAAATATCTTATTATCGTCAAATGTATAACATAGTATTTGTCCTTTCATTTTTAAGTGCACAGTTTAGTAGCATTAATTATATTCATAATGTTCTACAACCACCATCACCATGTCCAAAACTTTTCATCGCACCAAAGAGAAACTATATCCATTAAGCAGTAATTCCCCTTCCCCCTTCCACAGCTCCTCTAATCTACCTTACATCTCTGTGAACTTCCCTGTTCCAGATATTTCGTGAGTATTTATCATTTTGTGTCTGAACTATCCCACGTATCATAATGTTTCCAATGTTCATCCAAGTTGTAGCAGGTGTCAGAATTTCATTTCTTTGTATAGCTGAGTAATAGTCTGTAGTATAAATATGACATATTTCGTTTATTTCAGTCACCTGCTGGTGGACACTTATTTCCAAACTTTTGGCTATCGTGAGTAATGGTGCCTTGAACATTGGCAGATGAGCACTTGTGTGAATCCCTGTTTTTGAAGCTATTTTGAGCCTATGCCTAGAAGTGGAATTCCAGGTCATGTGGCAATCCTGTGTTTAACTTTCTAAGGAATTATCATTCTGTTTTCCATGGCACTGCACCATTTTTCCCACCAGCAATGTCTAAGAGTTCCAATTTCTACCCATCCTTGATAACATTTGTTCTTTTCTGTGTTTTAAAAGGTTATAGCCAGATGGAGATGTGGAGTAGAATGTGATTGTGCTTTCCATTACATCCTAATGACTTAATGATATTGAATGCCTTTTTTTTCTTATGCTTGTTGGTCATTCATGAATCTTATTTGAAGACCCTTTTATTTAAGTCCTTGGCCTATATTTTTTTTTGAGAGTAGGACAGTGAGAGAGAGAGAGAGAATCAATTTTTATTGAGTTTTTCACATGGCTTTCGTTGCTCTGACACTTAGTGGTGTACGTGGGTGCTGGGGTTTGAACCCGTGTACTCGCGCATGCTGTGCAAGCGCTGTAATTGCTGAGCCCACCGCGCCAGCCCCTATTTTTTTTTTTAAAGAGAGAGCGACAGAGAGAGACAGACAGAATCAATTTTATTTTATTTATTTAGTTTTTCATGTGGCTTTCGTTGCTCCAACACCTTGTTGCGTATGCGGTGCTGGGGTTTGAACCCGTTTCTTCGCGCATGCCAGCCAAGCGCTGTAACCACTGAGCCACTGCTCCAGCCCCCTTGGCCTATTTTTAAATTGAGAAGTTTTTGGTAGTTATCATTGAACTGTCAGTTCTTTATATACTAATATAAAGATATTAATCCTTTATCACATATGTGATTTGCCACTGCCATTGTTGTGGGTTGTCCTTTTACTTCCTGGTGTCTTTTGATGCACGGAAGTTTTACATTTTAATGAAATGCCTTTTGCCATTGTCTCTCTTCTGTTGCCTGTGCTTTTGGTGTCATATCCAAGACATTGCAAAATCCCAGGTCACTGAGTTGTCTCCAATGTCTTCTAAGAGTTTTATAATTTTAGCTCTTATGTTTATGTCTTTGATCCATTTTGAGTTAATTATCATTTATGATGTTAGCAAACCTTCAGTTCCGTTCTTTTCATGTGTATGTCCAGTTTTCCCAGTGCCATTATTGACAACACTGTCTTTTCTCTATTGATTGGTCTTGGCACTCTTGTGGAAAATTATTTGGCCATATACGTGAAGGTTTATTTCTGAGCTCTCTATTCTATTCCAGTGTTTTTGTACGTCTATTTTTATGCCTGTGGCACACTATTCTTAGTGTTGTAGCTTTGTATTGAGTTTAAAATCAGGAAGTTTGAAACCTCAAATGTGTTCTTTTCTCAGATTGTTTTAGTTGTTTGAGTTTACTTCCTGTTCCATATGAATTTTAAATGACTTTTCCTGAAAAAAAGTCATTGGCATTTTACTGGGAATTGCATTGAAATTGTAGATCATGTTGAGTAGTATTGCCATCCTAACATTTTTAAGTCTTCTATGAACACTGTGTATCTTCCATTTATTTATGTCTTTATTCTTTCGATAAATGCTATAGACTTTAGTATATAAAGCTTTCACCTTCTTAGCTAGTTTCATTCCTAAGCATTTTATTATTTTTGATGCTATTGTAAATGCAATTGTTTTTCTGATCTCATTTTCACATTGTTCATAATGTATAGAAATGCAACATTTTTATGTGTTTATTTTACACCCTGCAACTTTGTTGAATTTACTAGCTTCAACACTTTTGTTATGTTTGAATAGCTAGGGCTTTCTGCATACATGATCCTGTCGGCTATGAACAGAGATAATTTAAAAATTTCTGTTGTGATTTGGATGGCTTTTACTTATTTTTCTAAGAAGTCTAATTGTTCTGGCTACAACTTCCAACACTATGTTGAATAGAAATGCCAAAAGTAGGCATCCTTATTTTTGTTCAAGATCTTAGAGGAAAAGCTTTGTTTCAGTCTTTAACTATTGAACATCAAAATAGTGAGGCTTTCATACATGGTCTTTATTATGTTGCAGCATTTTTCTCTATTCGTAGTTTGCTGATGTTTTATTTCATGAAACGGCACTGGATTTTGTGAAATGGCTTTTTCTGTACCACTCAAGATGATCACATGATTTTCATCTTCATTCTGTTAATGTGGTGCATTACATTGATGGATTCTTGTGTGCTGAACCATCCTTTTATTCTGGGAATGATTCCCTCTTGGTCATGGTGTGTCATCCTTATAATATGCTACTGAATTTGGTTTGATGGCATTTTGTTGAAGAATTTTGCATAATGTTCATAAGGATGTTGGCCTATAGTTCTCTTGTAACGTCTTTGGCTTTGGAGTAGGACAATGTAGGTAGGTCTCAGAATGATTTAAGAAGCATTCCCTGCTCTTCAGTTTTTGGAAGAGTTTGAGAAGAATTTCTCTTAATTCTTCCTTAATGTTCAGTTCACTGTTGAAGGCTTTAGGTCTTGACATGTTGTGTTTCATTTGTTTCAAGTTATTTTCTGATTTCCCTGTGCTTTCCTCTTTGACCCATTATTCCTTCTGTTGTTGGTTTCTAATTTCATTCTATTGTGATCAGAAAAGGTACTTTATATGATTTCAATCTTTTCAAGTTTGTTAGTACTTGTTTTGTGGTGTAAGTATGATTTATTCTGGAGAATGTTCCGTGTGCTCTTGAGAAAAATATGTGTTGCGCTGTTGTGGGTGGAGTGTTCTATGTCTGTTGGTTCTAGTTAGTTTACAGTGCTAAATCCTTTTTGATCTTCTGTTTGGTTGTTGTATTCATTATGAAATTGGGGTATTGAAGTCTCTATTATTGTGGATCCGTATGCTTCTTTAATTCTGTCAATGTTTGGGGCATATACATTTGTAATTGCCACATATGCTTGGTGAATTAATTTGTTTATCCATATATATAGTCTTTGTCTCATTACAATTTTTTTAAGTCCCAGTTCTCTTTTGGATACATTTTTTCCCCAGAATTAATAAATTTATTTTTGAAATTAAAATTAAAATTGTATATATTTATGTTGTAAACATAATATTTTGACATGTTTATACATAGTGGAGTGGCTCAATCAAGCTAATTAACTTCCCACACAGCATTTTTGTGTGTGGTGAAAACACACATATCTACTCTCAGCAATTTTCAAGTGTTGTGCAAAAACATCATTATTAACTACAGTCACTGTGTTACATAATAGGTCTTCTGTATTGCCCAAAATCTATCTTCTCTCTCCCCTAACCCTTGGTCACTGCTTTTGTGAGTTTGACTTTGACTTTTTTGTTTTTTTAGAAAAAAGATCTCTTTTGGTTACTATTTGCAGGGAATTTTCCCCCCACCTTTTTTTTTTTCTTTTTGTACCAGGGATTGAACCCAGGGTGCTCAACCACTAAATCACATTTCCAGTCCAATTTTATTCTCTAGTTTAAGACAGGGTCTTGCTAAGCTGCTTAGGGCCTAAGTTCCTGAGGCTGGCTTTGAACTTGCTGTTCTCCTACCTCAGCCTCCTGAGCTGCTGGGATTACAGGCATGCGCCTCTACGCCTGGCATAGTTGGATCATTAAAAAATTTTTTTTACTCTACCAATCTACACTTTTAATACAATTACATAATTATTGATAAAAAAAATTTACCTTCAGCCATTTAAATACTTTTTGTAGGGACTGGAGTGGTGGTTCAGTGCTTACAGTGCTTGCCTGGCATGCGCGAGTATGCGGGTTCAAACCTTAGCACCATGTACATAACGAAGAATCCAAGCAACAAAAGGCACATGAAAAGCTAAATAAAATTCATTCTTTCTCTCTCTCTCTCACTGTCCCTCAATCTTTAATATATATATTTTGTATGTCTTACATACTTTTTGTTCTTTGATTCCTATTGCCTTATTTTAGTAGTTAGATAATGTTTTGTAGCATATCAGGTTGATTCTGAATATTCTTAGTGATTATCTTGAGGATTGCAATTAACATTTTAAACTTATCACAATCTAGTGAATAATACCAACTTAGTTTCATTAGTATATAAACACACTCCTTCTATGCATCTCTGTCCTTCCCCCTTTACATATTGTTACTGTCGCACATTGTCTTTGTACATTGTGTATCAATTGGAACTGAGATAAAGCAAGGTGCATTCCAAGCAGTTATAAGTGTCACTGTGTATACTATAGTCACATATATATAAAATGTTCTTCATAGCTGTAAGAATTATGGCACTGTATTTGGGTTTTTTAGGAACAATATAGGGCCCAGAAGAAAGGCAAGAGATCGGGGGACGAGAGGAGGGAGGTAGAGGGGTGCGGGGTGGGGGGGAAGATACTGAACAAATTGTATTGCTGATTTGTGTGCATCTAGGAATATGTGACAACTAATTCCATCATTATGTAAAACTATAATGCACTAATAAAAAATAAATTTAAAAAATTTTTTACGGATTTGGGGATTTAGCTCAGTGGCAGAGCGCTTGCCTAGCACGCCCAAGGCCCCTAGTTCCGTCCTTAGCCCTGAAAAAAAACCAAAAAAACAAAAAACAATTTTACTATCACACACACACAAAAAGAAATCAATAGCAGAAAATTCCCCCAAATATTTGGAAATCAACCAATGGACTTCTGAGAAGCCTATAGATCAAAAAAGAAAGTAGAAAGTGCTTTGAATGTAATGAAAATTAAAAAACAAAACAACATATTTAAAGATATATTTATCATGGGAGTTCCAGAAAGAGAGGAGAGAAAGAAAGGGGCAGAGACATTATTTGAAGAAATAATGGCTGAAAACTCCTCAAATTTGATGAAAGACATGAAAATGTACACATCCAAGGAGCTCAATAAGCTATAAGCTGGGCAAACTCATTGTAATCAACTTGTTCAAAGATAAAGAATGTTGAAAGCAGTGAGTGACTTATCACATACAAGCAGTCCTCAATACCATTATCAGAAACCAGGCAGGCCAGCAGCAATAAGGTGATGTCTTTAAAGGGCAGGAAAAACAAAAACAACTATCAACCAGGAATTCCAGGAGGGATGCCAAAACCATCCTGCAAGACAAATGGAGAAATTAGGACAGTCACAGATAAACAAAAGCTAAGAACTTGTTACTAGTAGATCTGCTAAGAGGGAGTTCCCTTAGGCTGAAAAGAAAGGACATAAGACAGCAACTCAAAGCCACTTGCAGAACAGCAGAATGTCCAATGGTAACTGCACAGGTAGTTATAAAAGCCAGTACTATTGTACTTTTGTAACTCTTTTATTCTTGTGGGAGTTTAAAAGTAAACAGATGAAATATAAACATAGTCATAAATTTATGTTAATGGATACACAATGTACAAAGACAATATGTGACAGTAACAATATATAAAGGGGGAAGGACAGAGATGCATAGGAGGAGTGTGTTTATATACTAATGAAACTAAGTTTGTATTATTCACTAGATTGTGATAAGTTTAAAATGTTAATTGCAATCCTCAAGATAATCACTAAGAATATTCAGAATCAACCTGATATGCTAAAAAATATTAACTACTAAAACAAGGCAATAGGAATCAAAGAACAAAAAGTATGTAAGACATACAAAATATATATATATTAAAGATTGAGGGACAGTGAGAGAGAGAGAGAGAAAGAATGAATTTTATTTAGTTTTTCATGTGGCTTTCATTGCTTGGATACTTTGTTATGTACAGGTGCTGGGGTTTGAACCCAGCCCCAGAAAATATTTTTTTATGACTGAATTTTTTTAACACATGTTGATGGCCAAAACTGTGGTATAACATGGTAAATATTATTGAAAACAATGTGTGTTCTGCTCTTGTTGGTGTGACATTCTAGAAATGTCATTTAGGTCAAGTTAGTTGATTAGTGTTATTCAAATCTTATATATTCTTACTGATTTTCTGTCTAATCCTATCAATTATTGAGAGAGAAGCATTGAAATCTCCAAATGTAATTGTAGATTTGTTCATTTCTCTTCCAGGTTAGTCAGTTTTTTTCTTCATGTATTTTTTTTCTTTTTTAGAGAGAGGGACAGTGAGAGAGAGAGAGAGAGAGAGAGAGAATCAGTTTTATTTAGTTTTTTTGTTGCTCTGACGCTTTGTTGTAATAAGTGATGCTGGGGTTCAAACCCGCATCCTTGTGCATGCCAGGCAAGCACTGTAACCTAAAAGCCACCACTCCAGCCTCTTTCTTGTGTTTTGAAACTGTTATTACAGAATAAACAGTGAGAATTTTGTGTCATTATGAATTAATTCCTATACTACTGTGAAGTTGTATAGCATATACTATACTACATCCCTGAAATAATCTTTGTTTTGTGATCTAATTTGTCTGATATTAACATAGTCACTTGAGCTTTATATTGATTAATGCTAGTATGATATATCTTTGGTTATTATTTCCCTTTGACTTATTTGTAAGAAAAGAGACAAAAAAAATGAAGGAAATAAAGAGAGGAGAGCGGTGGCTCAACAGTGACACAGGTTTATTCTGGAGAAACTTGGGGAGGGGGACCCAATGGAGGCTGGGCCTCCCTGCCACTTACAGACTGGGGTAGATATATGGAGGGAATGAGGGGGGAAGGGTACAAGGTGCAAGTTTTCTGGTTAGACTGAGTTTCTCAGTAGGGTGGGGATCCTCTGATAAGGAAGGGCCCAAGGTAATAGATTCTGATGAGGGCCAAGTCTGTAAATTTCTAAATAGTGAGTAGGGTGTTTGCTGCCGGACTGAATGGCTTCTGGTAGTTTCCATATCCATCATTCCAGACTCTAAAGGGATATAATGAGTTGGGTTGATTATATCAAATTTTTATCCAGCTAGTGGGTTAACAGATATAAGTATTAATTCTGCCTGGG
>PVKS010022854.1:0-33152 GCA_004027875.1 Aplodontia rufa
AATAAAAGTAATAATACTAATAATAATAATAATAAAAGTCTGTTTATACTAAAGATCTGTTTATAGCAATTTAGACTTTCATTAAGATGATTCAGTAATTCTCTAAAAAGCTTTTGGCTTCTTTTTGTGACATTACCAGTGGCATCTCTAATATCTAATATTTATATTTCTGTTAAATGTATGTTTAAGGCAACATAGGCTTTTGTCTTGATTGTTTTGTTTTCAACCTTGGTTAAATTTAGATTTATGAATGACTTTAATATGTAAAGATTGAGTTCTGAGGAGTCTCTATCACTGTTTTTTTTTTTTTTTTTTTGGGTACTGGGGATTGAACCAAGGATGTTGTACCATTGAGCTACAGCCCCAACCTCTTTTTATTTTTATTTTGAAACATGGTTTGCTAAATTGCTGAGGCTGGTCTCAAACTTGAGTCACTGGCCTTGTAGGCAGGTGCAAATACACTCAGAACATCACATTTTTAGATTTTACTTTTGATTGTAAATCTCGAGGCTTTAAAAGTGGGGACCAAATTGTGTCTCTCTTTTCTTAAGAATTATGGGCTCTTGGCTTTTCTAGGGAGCTATTTTAGCATCTTAGAGTACTATAAGCTTCTAAGTTTTAATATTATTTTCCATAATAACCAAGGATATGCATTTCCAAGTGATAATCTATGAAAAATCATATTATGGCAATACCCATTATACATCAGTAGTAAGGAAACATGGAGATGCTTCCATGTGAAAGTTAAACGGTTGCAATGCTTGGATTTGGTTATGTAAGGGTAAGCCAAGATCCCTTTGCACCATGGGAAAAGATTTTCTTCTCTAACTTCTTTTTGCTTAAAGCAAAGTATATTTCTATCTATTACTTCTCCAAAACTCAATTTATTTTTACTGTGATGATGTTCTTGGAACTTCTTCCATGTAGAATCTCTCATAGTATTCCAGTATACCATCATTATTAGACTATGAGTATGTTTCAAATACTTATATTTGTGGATGTGTGTGGATTAAGCACTTATACCAAAAGTTCACCCACTGTGATAGTGCCTTTTAGGCATACTAGTGTTTCAGTGCACATTCTCCATAAACATGACAAAGAAAATTATCGTGGCATGGATTTATGGTGGCATGGCTTGCGGAGTTGTGATAACTTTTCACTGATAAAAACACGAGTGATTCAGAAAGTCATGCTGCTAAGTACACATAACTTGTTGAGATTCCTTAGGGGAAAATAAAGAACTTAATCTGAATGTCCTCTCCATGATAGTGTGTATGGCAGCTTTCCATACAATCTAAGTTTGTTGTTAAACCCAAATAAATTTGATATAATACATAATCATTTTCATTCTAATATACCCCTCACTGCAGAGGATAAACACACAAAGTAAAATATATGTATGTGTGTTCTAGGCATTTTTCTTTGAACTCTTTTGTAGCTTTTAGAATTTCAAATAAAATTTTAACTAGTACCACACTCATTATTGATTAATATAAGTACTATAGCAATGATGAGCAAAATTTACATAACTTAGAATTTGAAAGTATGGGCTTAAGTAGCCTATAATTACCTACTAAACATGTAATTTTTTTCAAGAAAATATACAGCTAAGTTTTGCTTTGCTTTTCATAAAACAAAAATAATATTACTATTTACTTCATTTGATTTATAAAACCATTGAAATAATAATACTAAGACATTTTTTATTATTGGATAGAATAGTGCATCTAAATTGCTAAGTAGAGAAGCTGGCATTTGGAAAGGAAGCAATAATTATTTGTTGTTATGATGATTCACATGCACTTCTTTAATGTGCCATTTTATATAGTTTGTATCACTGAATTTTTTTAACAGTACATTAAGTAGGTCAATTGTACCTCACATAGTAGAAAGAACTGCAAATTGAAACCATTGTTGGTAATTCTAAGAAGCATGATGGGAACAGAAGAATTACATATTCATTTTTAAAATGTTACAAAATATCTACATTACAAAATAATCTTATTACCTAGCAATCCTAATTCTCATTTATTTTGACTGTACAGTTTGTTAAAACTGTGTATGAAAATTATGAATTAACTTAGTAATTTCAAATTACAAACGTTATCCTGTTGCCTTGACAAAGTTCTTCTGTTGTTTGATGTCAACTCCTCATAAACATGGTCTTGAATCTTGCCTATGTTAGTTACAAGCTGTACGTGTTGGAGATATTTGGAGAAACAGGAAAATTAAGAGTTGTTGACGTCATGAAATTTCTGAATAAACAATTACTAGCTGTAGTTACTGAGTAGAATTCATTAATTTGTACCTAAATTTCTAGCTTTGAAAGGATTTTATATTTAACAAATACATATTTAATAGCTTCAACACATTATAATTCCTGAAGTATATTCACTTCGCAGTTACATTTTTCTGGTAATATAACTTAACATGCAGTTCTTTAAAATTTTACATCTTTAATTTTATCTGTTTTTCAGAACAAACTCAATGACTTTCAATTGCATTCAAGCTGTCACCTGTTTAGGATTAAATAAATACCCTGTGACTTTCGTAGTTCATTTGTAAAGAAAGTATCCAGCCTTTCCTCAGCTCAATCTGTTCTAAGATGAGTGCTCCTGGGTTTTCAGTTATTTCTCATGGTTGAGCACCGTCCCACACAATTTACCCTTTTTCAGGAAGGGTTTAAGTTTGTGTATGTGATTTCTACTACTGTCCATTACTAGACTCACTGCTATGACACTGAAATGACTTTCCAACATTTTCTGATTTCTAAGCAACGATAACAACATCTGACCTTGGGAGTCAAATTTAAGTGCTAGTGGCAAAGTCCTCAACTTTTCCAGTCTGGCCATTGATTTAATAAGTCCTTGGATTCTTGGAATAGTTTAGCTTTCTTTTTTTCCTTCATTAAACCATAAATTATCAAGTTGTTGAATTGTATAGTTTCCAAACCATATATTCATCACTTAGCAAATTAAATTTGGGCACTTTATAAAGTTTATTTTTACTTGATTCCCTTTAACATACATCCCTATTTACATGTCCTTGAAAAATTAATGAAAATACACATTTTTTGAAGCTTGAGAGAAAATAAGTTCAAGAATAACACTTTTCCATATGTATACTAATTTTAAAAATATTTAATGAAGCCCTACAATGTTCTGGAAGTTTTGAGCTTGATAGTTATTAAAACAGGAACAATTCACATCTTCATATACTCCATTTCATAGGAAAATGCACTCTACAGAAACCAAAACAAATGCTTTGGAACATATGTTCCTTTCTGATCATCAGTATTAGATTTCTTATAAGTTGGAAATTCCAGTGAACATAATTTGACTTTAACAGGAAACCCAAGTGGGGTTGTTTGCGTGACTGTTCAGTCTGAATTCAGTCACAGGTGTCTTCTCTCTCTAGATGTGGCAAACGCTATCACATAGGCATTTCTTGACTTTTCATATAACACTTCCTTCTTGTCAGTTCTATATCCACAATTTAATGTTGCACGAACATAAGGATGAGCTTCTATGTTGTCATGATCTATCACTGCCTTCCCTTGTGACACATACCACTTACCACTATCTGGTGCTGCTCTCTCATTTCCTATTCACATTTTTCCAGATTTCCTCTTCTTATTCTTGGGAGTCCAGGAAACTTGTATCAGTTTTTCCTCCCAACCTCGTATTCTTGAGGTGTTTACTGGAGTAATAACACTCATCCTGAGTGCTGCTTTGTTACTCAAGGTTCTTTTTAACTTACGTTCAACCAAGTGCATAGGTTCACTTAACTTTAAATAAAATCAGAGATCTGGTTGGGGTTAGAGAGAATATAGGTTTTTAGATTCATGAGATTTGTGATTTGTGTGCAAGACAGGGCACATTTAGACATTTAGAGGTGCAGTCTGCTCTGAGATATTTGAGCCATTAGAAATTAAATCTGCTTTTGAGACCAGGCCTCCTGAATGTTTTTGCTTTTTTTTTTTTTGTCTTTACAGTATTTTATGTAGAAGTATTATTTTTTAGATTTGAAATAAGCAAAAATGAATGAATTAAAAAGAACAGTTTTTAAAGGGAATATTGTAAGTTTGTCTAAAAATAGCAATTCTCAGAGATTTATAGAGTTAGATAATGGATAGTGAATGATATCAAGTAAAACTGTCTTAAATTCCACTAACCCCACAATAAATACAGATGGATCAACCGCATGTTTAGAGAAAATGACGCTGGCACAATGAATGGAAAACCGTAGAAACAAAGGATGTAATTATTTTCTGAAACATGCCTAGTTGAGATTATTTAATTCTATATACTTAGATTTGCTTCAGAGAAATTTTTTTCATACCTACCGAATTAACAGTTTATCTTCCCCTTCTCAGGTAACATTTCCCCATTTTTCCTACTTATGCTGTGTCCAAGCTTTGCATAAAACCTTACTGCATAGGGTATGAATATCAGCATTTGAGGATTGAATTGGGATCATAATGGGTATTGAAATAAACAGAATAAAGAATTGAAACCTGTGTACTTAAATGCATATTTCCCATTTCTGACTGAAAATGCTATTCAAATGAAAGCCAATTTTCTTTTTATGAACTGAACTCATAATTAGGAACTTGAATTATAATAGTCATAGAAATGGTAGTTATAATATAGACATATTACATTTGATTAGATTTTGCACAAGGGAAATTTTCCTTTGTGTTAACTGGACATTTAATTCCAAAGCCACAGAGTGTAACCTTGAAATTGCAGGATGAGTGCCCTGCTCCAGCACTCTGGCTTGGTCATGGAAGTCCAAGGACCTACAGGCTGGCCACACTGTAGGCTGCTTGATTCTTCAATTGTTATTTTGTCTTTTTTCAGGTTTCATTTTAAATCTTTTTCAAGTGGTGTGTAACATTGCCCACAGCATAAATCTGGGAGCAGGATTTGCATTTAAAATGCCATAAAATACACTGTTCCTTTGGGTATACTTAGGAGGGTACCATATACCAATTCAAATAAATCAAGATAAGAATACTGAAAGCAAAGCAATTTGATTAGGTATTAAATTTAAAACATTACAAGATTGTGGTCTCACAGTCACCAGGAACTTAAGTCATCTTGCATCTATAGCATTGTCTAGTGTGGAAAATTACAATGACAGTTTTAAGAGATAAAGGCAATCTTGTTCCTATTGAGCTTTAGGGGTTCTTGCCAGTTTATCTTGGTTATGAAGTGTAATGTGATATTATATACACATCTACTATAAACATGCAGACATTTATAGACATGTCAAAAGGGTACCACTTGATGTGAAATAAAATGAATTACAACCTTGTAAAAAGTCCCATCATTTACTCTAACATGGGTACACTCTTTCTCCACCCTCTCTACCATCTTAAATCCCCAAGAGAAACTGAAGGAAAACAATTGTAAACTTTACTTTCAGATTTATCAGAGTAATAACATAGTGTTCTCATGTCAGGAATAAAAATTTACTCTTGCTCTCATTACAAAGTAATATCACATTTTACATATTACAAATGAAGAAATTATTTGAAGATTTTCACACTTATAATTAAATAATATCTGTTTAAATTTATTTTCAGATTTGCAAAGGTCTTATGTACATTAAATATATTACAAAATATATGTATTTTAAATTTCAAATGTGCCATAAGTCCATAATTTCTTTGGAATTCTGAAAAATGATATAAAATAAAACAAACATATAGAATATATAGTAGGAATCTTCCTTTTTTTAATGTGTCCTCTTTGAAGCAATTATCATTTTTTTTTTCTCCTCTCATATTCTGTCAACGACACTGTTGTGGGCCTAATTTCTTTTTTTTTTTTTTTTTTTTAACTTGTAGGGGATGTTTGGCAAGTAATAGCATTCCTTTCCTATCAAGTTTTACAGCTTTTATATAGCCAGTACAAGTCATTTAAACTCATATTCATTCTATATGTACTTGCTTTTAGTGATATTTCTTCTTTGTATGCCCTCTTATAATTAGGAGGAAGGCCCCGGAGGGCCCAATTAGCCAACATGTGAATGTAATTATAACTCTTGATTCTTTTTTTTGTCTTTTCTCCTTGTACGTATGTCTGTATTGTATAGCGTATAACCTAGTTGGGACAAAAAGTCATCCAGGAATAAATTACATATTGAGCTTTAAGCTAATTTATGGCAAATGTTCATCATGGTTGCCTAAGGAATAATTTCCCTTCATGCTACTAAGGGTAGTAGATGTACTGGAGCCACTGTCTGTAACATGCTACCCCTCCCATGTGGAAGTGAACTAAGCAACCAAATTCCCTATTAATCATGTGATTGGCATCCAATCTTCATGTAAGTCCAAGTTTATCACCAGCCAGATTCTTAAGAAGGCTCAACTTTTGGTGTTGAACTCATAAAAAATATGTGATCAGCAAGGATTTTTTATTTTTTAAAGAAAGCAATTTATAGCAGTCAAAAGCTAAAACTTTAGAGTAAGGGGAGAGACTATTCTGTTGTATGGCAAGTTTCCCCATTGTGATCATCTTATGCTGAAATCTAAATTAGGGCTGCCACAGGTACTGCCAGAATCCACTCAGAAAATATTCTCTTTATCATCTGGGAGAGTTGTTTCTCCTGTGGGGTCAAAGTTGTTCCCAATATATTATAAATCTCCAAAGACCATATTTCACATTGTGAAGCAAGGTAAATGCTTAGTCTTATTTCACACTAAACATGAAATAAATGACCAAGTACATGTTTTGTGTAATTACCTGAATTTTTACAACTTATATGGATAATTTATTATATTCACATTAGCATCTTGTACCAGCTCACTGGAAATAGCTGTGCAGTTTGTTCAAGGCATTGCTCTAGGAAGTGCCATTTACAGAGACCCTGATGTTAGTGATACTGTGAAACATGGGCCCTATGTCTGAAATGTAGCAATTCGAGTTTCTACTCTATGAATTTCATAATTCTCTTGCTTATGTTCCCAATTTGAACTAGCTATCCTAATCGTTCACTCTGTATGTTTGTTTACTTTTTTTCTTATCTTGTCTGCCTTAGATGGTTTATAATGATAATAGCTAATACGAACTAACATTACTTATCTATATTTTCACATTTAATTTTCATCATAAGTCTTTGACTCAAATTTTATTCCTAATCTTTTTTTACAAGTGAGAAAACAAAAACTTTCAAGAATATGGATATTAAATTGTGGAGCAAGGAAAATTTTAACTCAGGTCTTTTGAGTTTTAGACATAAAGACCTTCATCATTACTTTACTGAAACATTGCTGTTAGGTACCAAATGTCATGCATAAATTCAGTCTATTCCTCTGCCATATCATCTCCCCAGGCCTTATCCACTTGCTCAGTTTCCTTGTTGCCTTCTTTGAACTTTTTCCTACCATCTGTTACTACTAAAATTTTCCATCTATTTGCCTTACTCTATGAACACTTGATTGGGCATATTTTAATAGTTGAAGCTTTTATGGAGAGAAAATGCTTAGACAATCCAAGTTCATCCTGTCAAGTGAAAGATCTTTATTTAAATTACATCAGCATTTATTTTTCCCTAGGATACTACCTGTGCATATCAAGTTGATATTAATGATTAAATCTAAAACCAATTCATGCATGTTTGGAAATGTTTAGGTTATTTCACTTTGTCCTAAGATGGGTCGGCTGAATTGCTCCTTATCTTCTTGCCACAGGTATAGGTAGTACAGGTTCTAGAAAGATTCAGTATGAGGCTTTTACTTACAATGACATGTGTTAGTTTATGGGTAGGGGTCCTCTTGAGTAGTATAGCTAGATGTCTGTGGGAGGAGATGTGTCTAGCAAGAAGTAGGTGTGGGAAAGTGAATAGAGGTCTCAGAGAGTAAGGGCATACAACAACTGGAATAACCAATGAAAGCATAAGAGTAATAAGAAGAAACATTAATATTTTTGTGGTTGACAAATAAAAAATAAGTTAAAAAAGTCAACATTTTGGAAACTCGAAATGGGAAAAAGAGAGCAATTTGTAATAAAATTTCTTTAGATATAACTTTACTTATAATTCAAGTAAATAACATTTTTAGGCAATAGAAAACTATCAAAAATATGGTAAGCTATGCTTCATATTAACTGAAAAATCTGTGGGGTAAAAATGATAATATAATACATATTTAATACCTATTCATAAATTCAACTTCCTACTAAGGATAATAAATATTGTGAAAGATCACAAGAAATAGAAATTAATGTAACAAAACTAGCACCTATTGCACTATTTGATTCCCCCTCAAATTATGTTTTATGTCTGGTAGAATTTGTGATGCAATTTGATGGGCTAATAGGTACTATTTTTATGATACATTATATAATATTATTCTAATATTAATTCAATTGAATTTTTTATTATTTGGGAATACTACACATTATTTCAATTCTAGAACTGGATATATAATTAGTAGTACACAATTCATCAGGTATGGTATCTGCAGAGTCCTCTTTTCTTGGCTTGCAGAGTACTACCTTCTTGCTGTTTTAGCACAATCTTTTGTTTTTTTTTGTATGTGAGAAGAGAGAGAGAGAGAGAGAGAGAGAGATCTGGTGTCTTTTCTTTTTCCTAAGTGCATAACGTGATATGAGATTAGGGCCCCATCCTTATGATATAAATGCTTATTCTATAATTAGAATCACATTGGGACTACAGGATCAACTTACAAATTTTGCAAGGGAACCAATCCAGTCCATAACACCCAGGTTTAAAAATAAAATAGAAATATATCAATCAGGGCTGGAGCAGTGGCTCAGAGGTTTCGGCTCTTGTCTGGCAAGCACGAGGACCCTGGTTCAAACCCCAGCACCATGTACACAACTTAGTGTTGGAGCAACTAAGACCATGTGAAAAACTCAATAAAGTTGTTTCTATCTTTCTCTGTCTCTCTCACTGTCCCTCTCTCTTATAAAAAAAAAAAGAAATATATCAATCAACACTCAAGTAGCATGACCATTTGTTACATTATTATCCCTTTAAAATATTATTTTATTTTTTCTGTATCAGTAACTAAAATCTGATAATCAAGAGATTACATCAAGTGGTTGACTATACAAATCCTATAACTCCCAAAATGAATAATCTATAAAACAATGATCACTAGGTAGGTTCACCAGAAAACTGACTCTAGAAATCTTAAAAGCATTGAAGACGATGTAAAGAGAAAGGAACATGCTAATGAAGTAGAATGAGCAATTTCAGATAGAAGAAAAAGGATGGTATTTTTAGGGCAGCTAAAATCACAAAACTGGTACTAGACTCCTTTCCCTGGCTCACAACTTATATGTTACAGTAGGCAGTAAAAGCATTTTATTAAAAACAGAACTTGCAATGTGTAGGCATTTGTGCTAGAATTGAAAAGTTGTGCTGTCAGTAAATGATGACATTCTGCTAGTAGGAAATTCTTACAAAATGAAGATATCACACACCCATCCGGGTAGCACTTGACATTTTTCTCTTAAATCATTATGATGTGAATATCTTCCTAAAAAAAGAGCCAGCATTTCAGAAATACTTAAATAGGTTTGTAACAAAAAGCAAATATACAAGCATGAATCAATAAAACAAATTTATCCTAGGAAAATTAAAAATTGAAACTGAGAAAGAATTAATAAGATAAAGATAAATACTAGTGAACAAAGAGCCCAGTAAAGATAAAAATCAAATCCAAACAGTTGTTGACACTTAATATTATATAACTGAAATAAAGTGAAATTGGAATACCATAAAATAGCAATCTGGAACTGTTGTGATAAAAATTTATTCTTTTTTTTCTAATTTTATTGAGAAGTTGAGTTGTTGTACAATCATAAATGCATATGTAGTAACAATATGATATTCCCCGGATCCTATCAGAAATACTGGGCATAGGATAAAACAAACACATGGTCGGAGGTGGGTGAACAAGGCAGATTTTACTTCCTTCAGTGTGTGGACTTTTAAGGGGGGTTTCGGAAGCGCTCTCATGTGCAACTGAATCTAGGGGTATTTATCCCCAGTCTGATGTAATCCTGCCCTTCACTCCAATTGGAGAAGCTCTGAGGTACAACCTACATGATTGGCTAAGATTGGATAGGGTTGGGTACACGAAGTAGTTATGTAGGGTATGGAAAGTCAAAGAAGGTAGGCAGGGTACAGGAAGTGGTTTGCTCTTACAGGTGTAAGGAGACATGTGTTGTGGAGTTTTAAAAATGGCTTCCTCCTACCCTCATGGTTCCCTAACTTAAGATGACTGTCTTTTACTTGCAAACTTTAAGGCTGCATTCTGAAAATGGTCCATCAAACTTCCAATTTCTCACAATCATAATCCAGAATGACCTCCACATCACTCACACCTGAGTCTCTTGACTCTTCTATATTTCCCTCATAACATATAAAGAGTAAGCTACATTATTGATTCCATACCTAGATCCCTTTCTATCATCCCTCCTTCTCCTCTCCCTCTCTCCTTTTCCCTCTCCCTCCCTACATACCTGTTTCCCCTAGATAATGTATTGCTTGGACTTCGGTGAATCTAGTACATAAGGTTGACCTTCCACTCAAGCCTGAGTTTTGCTCCAGTCTCCACAAATGAGGGAAAATATTTGACCCTTGAATCTCTGGGTTTGGTTAATTTCATTCAGCATAATTTCTTCCATTGCCATCCATTTGCCTTCAAATGCCATAATATCATTTTTTCTAATAGCTGAGTTGAACTCCACTGTATATATAAAACACAACTTTTGGATCCATTCATCCAGTGATGGGCATCTGGGTTGTTTCCATGATTCAGCTGTTGTAAATTGAACTTCTATGAACACTGATTTTGCTGTGTCACTGTAATGTGCTGATTCTAGCTAATTCTGGAAAAATAACCAAAGAAGGGATAGCTGGGTCTTATGGTGGTTCCAGCCCTAAGTTTTTGAGGAGTCTCCACACTGCTTTCCAGAGCAGCTGGACAGTCTACAGTTCCACCAACAGTGTGCTAGTGTTCCTATCTCCTCACAATGTGCCCCCCTCAGCATCTGTTATTGTGTATATCCTTCATATTTGCCAACCTGACAAGAGTGATATGAAATCTTTTTTTATTAATTATTTACTAAGAAGTTGAGTCACTGGACAATCATAGATCTATATAAAGTAATACTATGCATTTGGTCCTAAAGCAGAGATACCCCCACATTTCCCAGTCTCTTGATTCTTCTATATTTTGCCACTACAACTGATATAAATGTTTAGATTATAAAGTTTTCACAATTAAATGATTGCATAAGTATTATTTGGATTTTTGGGGTGAGGGTAAAGAATATGCTACATTGTTGATTGTCTATCTAGATCTCTCCCTATTCTCCCTCCCTTCTACCTCCCCATCTCCTC
Source organism: Aplodontia rufa (assembly GCA_004027875.1). Taxonomy (NCBI): domain Eukaryota; kingdom Metazoa; phylum Chordata; class Mammalia; order Rodentia; family Aplodontiidae; genus Aplodontia; species Aplodontia rufa. The sequence goes on from PVKS010022854.1 coordinate 11,386, forward strand.
TCCCCTCTCTGTCCCTACATGTCTATATTTTCCCTATATTATATGTTGTTATGCTTTCACTGGGTCTAACACATGAGTTTGAAACCTTGTGAGGTGGAATCATAATGTAGTTTTGATTTGCATTACTCTGATTACTAGTGATTTTGAACAATTTCTCATGTATCTATTGGATTGCTCAATTCCTTTGTTGAGATGTTTCTGTTTAGCTAGCTGGCACATTTATTGATTGGATTTTTTGTGTTTTTGATATTCAGTATTTTGAGTTCTTTGTAAATTTTGCATATTACAAAATTTTGCATATTCCTTCTGTTGGAGGAATCACAGGCCATGGTTATCTCCCATTCTGTAGGTTCTCTCTTGACAGCTTTGATCAATGTCTTGGCTAAGCAAAAGCTTTTTAGTTTAGTGGCATCTCAGTCATTAATGCTTGACTTTAATTCTTTTGCTTTGGGAGCCTTGTTGAGAAAGTCATTGCCTACTCCTATGTGCTGGAGTTTACTTCTAACTTTTCTTCTAGCAGTTGAATGGTAGCTGGTTTAATTCCCAGTTCCTTGACCCATTTCAATTTGATTTTTGCTCTAGGTGAGAGGTAAGGACCTAACTTCAACTTTAGCAAGTGGCTGTCCAATTTTCCCAGCATCATTTGCTGAATAGTCTGTCATTTCTCCATGTTACATTTTGACCCTGTTTGTCAAATATCATATATTTAAAGATATTAGGGTTTGTCTCAGGGATTTATATTCTATTCCATTGGTCTTCAGGCCTATCTTTTTATTATTTATTATTGTTATTTTTTTGATTCAGCATTGTCTTACATAATGAAGGGATTCATTGGTTCACATTCATACATGCATACATATTGACAGAGTTGCATAAATCTAATCCTTGTCCAGGATCTTCTCCCACTTTCCCCATTCCCAGATTTTGTAACCCTCTGTAGTTCTCCCAAATTACATGTATAATGACAATATACATGTTATTCCAATATAGAGATTACTTTATTTATACTCCTACCTGGGTGCATTTGGAGTTGTCATGGTATTTTAGAAAATTGAACAGCCTCTTTTCCTCTCCCTCTACTCCCTCCCTTTCTTCCCCCATCCCTTCATAGCTATAGTCTCCATAGCTTATATGTTACTTCAGATTTCAAGGGTCTATTGAGGAAACTTGACTGACTTTCAACCTGTTTTAAGTTTTATTCTAGCTTCCACATAGGAGAGGAAACATTGGACCCTAAGTCTCTGGTTTGGCTTGTTTCACTTAGAAAACTTTTTTTCTCATTTCCATCCATTTACCTGCAAGAGCCATGATATTGTTCTTTCTAATGTCTGTGTAGCACTTTAGTGTGTGTGTGTGTGTGTGTGTGTATACACACAATGTGTATATGCATGTATGTGTGTAGATTGAAGCCTAAGGTTTTTTTGTTGTTATTGTTGTTGTTGTTGTTGTTTTGAGGAGATTGTGAATGGGACAGAATTCCTGATTTCTTCTTCAGTGGACTTATTCCTGGAGTATGGGAAAGCTAATGATTTATTACTGTTGATCTTATAACCAGCCACTTTGCTGAATTCATTTATAAGCTGTAGACGTCTTCTGGTCGAGCTTCTAGGTATAGGATCATGTCATCAGCGAATAGAGACAACTTGACTTCCTCTTTTCCTATTCGAATTCCTTTGATTTCCTTCTCTTGTTGGATAGCTCTGGCTAGGGTTTCAAGGATTGTTTTGAATAAGAGTGGTGAAAGTGAGCAATCTTGTCTTGTTTCTGAATTCAGTGGAAATGCTTCCAGTCTTTCTCCATTGAGCACAATTAGCATCTGATTTTTGACAAAAGGGGCAAAAATGTAGCTTGGAGGAAAGACAGCCTGTTCAACAAAAGGTGCTGGACAAATTGTCCCATCATATGCAGACAACTGAAATTAGACCCTTATCTCTCACCCTGCACAAAAATCAAATCAAAACAGATTTTAAAAATTAGGAATTAAACCAGCGAACATAAATTATTAGAAAACAAAATAAGATCTACACTTCACCATATTGTCATAGGCTACTTCTTCCTTACTAAGACTCCTGTACCACAATAATTAAAACCAAGAACTAATGAGTGGAATACTATTAAACTGAAATGCTTCTGCACAGCTAAGGAACTAGTCAAGAGTGTCAAGAGAGAACCTAGAGAATTGGAGAAAATCGTGGCCTGATACTTTTCTGACAGGGCACTAAATCCATAATATATAAAACCTCAAAAAATTGAACATCAAAAACTCCAATCAATAAATGGGCTATAGAACTAAACAGAAATTTCTTAACAGAAGAAGTTGAAAAGTCCAGAAGATATTGAGAAGATGTTCTACATCACCAGCAATCAGAGAAATGCAAATCAAAATTGCACTGAGATTCCACCTCACTCCAATCAGAAATGCAAAAATGAAGAATCTGAATAATAATAGATACTAGAGGAATTGTGCTTGTGTTATGGGAGTCTTGTTAAGGAAGGAAATGTCAACCTCTATGTCATGTAGTGTTGATACTAGCAATTATAAAGTTGCTGGTTTAATTTCCAGATCCATGTACCATTTTGATTTGATTCTTATGCAGAGAGAGAGGTACGGATCCAGTTTCAATTGTCTGTATAAGGATGTCCAGTTTGTCCAGCGCTATTTGTTGTACAGGCTGTCCTTCTTCACACTATCCTTTTGCTTCCTTTATAAAATATCTGATGGTTAAAGATTTGGAGGTTCATCTCATTGTCTTCTATTCTGTTCCAGTGTCTTCTCTTCTTTTTTGTTCCAGAGTCTTCAACTCTGCTTTGATACCAATACCATACTGTTTTTGTTACTATAGCCCTATAGAATAGTTTCAAGTCAGGAATAGTGACAACTCCTGCTTCCTCTTTCCACCTTTCACTTCAGTCTGTGTTTATTTTTTATTGTGAGGTGTTTTTTCTGTAGGCCCCATAATGTTAGATTTTGTTTTTGGATCCACTAATCCAATCTATGTCTTTCAGTTGGGGCATTGTGTCCATTCATATTCAGAGTAAGAATAGATATGGAAATCTGGGTCTCTGACAATGTGACTATTGTTGTGTTTTGTGCCATTTTGGATTTCTTTTGGTGTGTATTGTAGTTATTGACTTTCTTTTGTTTAAGGGTTTTACTAGTAGTTAACACGTTCCTCTGAATGAAGTATGTCCTTGAGAATATTCTGTAGTGCAGGCTTTGTGTTCATTTATCTTGCTAGCTTGAACTTATCATTGAAGTATTTAATTTCCCCATCACATTTAAAGCTAGTTTTGCAGGGTATATTATCTTTGGCTAAAATTTTTTTTCTTTCAAAGTTTGAAATATATCGTTCCATGCTCTCCTGGCATTTAATGTCTGATCTGAGAAATCTATAGTAATCCGAATTGGTCTTCTGTATGTGATTTGGTGGTTTTCCCTAGCTGCTTTTAGCAATCTCTCAAATTCTCTGTTACTCATTTTATAGGTGATATGTCTTGGTAAATTTCTCATTTGGTTAGGTCTTGAATTTGGTATTCTGGGTCAATTCCAATATGGGGAAATTTCACTTAGAAGTTTCTTAATGGCACTTGTTTGTTGTTCAATGTTTTCTTCAGTCTCAATTACTCTCAAATTATGTCTTTTCATCTTATCAGGTACTATTTGGAAGTTCTGATCATGTACAAAATGTTTCTTTTCTTATCTGTCCTCCATGAACTCAACTTTGTTCAGCCTGTCTTTGTTATCTGATATTCATTCTTCCAGAGCTGAGTTTCTATTTTCTATTGAGTTTACTCCAATATTATTATCTTCAAATGAGCTTTTGATTTGGTTTATAATATTTTTCATTTTTGAGAGATATGCTACATCTTTTTCAGGATGTCTATCTCTTTATAGATGTGGTCCTGCATCTCCTGATATTGTTCTCTTATCTCTTTATATATGTGGTCTCTCTTCTCCTGAAATGGGTCTCTGATCTCTTTCCTTAGATCTTCTTTTGAATTGTTTGATTGAATCATATTGTTGATACATTTTTCTAGGTTTTCATCTAGGACCCAGATCATGGACTCCTTGGATGGGGAGCTGTGTGGTTTTTGTGGGGACTTATTTACCTTTTCCTCATTTTTACTTACAGGGAGTTTGGCTTGAGGTCCAACTGTGAATAATTGTCTTGGAGGCTTTGCTGATGGAATTGGAGCTTATTATATCTTTGCTTAGTTGAGCTTGGGAACAATTTGCGTAGTACAGTTCAATGGCTGCCAACCCAGTGAGTAAAGTATTGTGAACTGTTAGGTTTTCCAATACCTCAAGGGGTTGGGGGTAGAAGACAATAAGTGCAGCCAATGCATACACCAGACAGTAATAACTGTAGTTGTTAGAATGTTGATTAACACCTATAGGAGCAATTGGATTAGCAGCTTTCTTCCATGAGAGTTCTCACACTATGTTTAGATAGCAAGCAAGCACCGTTATCAAGTATGACATTTTCTTCAGTTTCACAGAGTCTCTATGTGTGAGGAAAAAAATGTCTAGAGAGCAGATGGAATGAGGTAGGAAGATAGTGTGGAGCTTTTGACTTGGAATATAGAGCTATAAGGAAGTAGAGTGTTGTAGGCTATTCTATTAAGAAAAAGGGAAAGAGTAATGTAATGAGAGTAGGGTAAAAACTTTGAGGGAGAATGAGAGAGAACAGAATACAGTTTAGAAATTGACAAAGTAAATAGAAGAAGAGGGTAGTATAATGTGGGGGTCTCTTTGATCCAAGGAGATAGAGGACTAGATTGCTATAATGAAATGTACCCCAGGTTGGACCCCAATGATATGGATACAAGCAGCCAAACCCAAGAAGTCATAATGACAGTAAAAGCCAACCACATAGATATACAAACAAGCAAAAATACATACAACCATTAACACAAATTTCAGTAATAACAATAGCAAAAAAAAAAAAAAAAAAGAGCTGTGAAGTTTCTGAATTTCTGAAATATTACCACCGAGTTCTATATGTACCATGGGGGGAAGTGTTCATAGCTGACTTCTAGATGGTAAAACTTCCCAGTTGTTTGTTAAAGGGAATGAGATTTAGTGATCTTGGGTGACAGTGAGATTCCCAGGAGATTTCTCAGTAGTTTTCTTCTGTGGTGGGGTTGTAAACAGTGACCTTCCCTGTTTCCTGTGAGAGCAGACTTCAGGGCTACAAGAGTTGCAGTCTTGGGCAGATTAATGTCTACCTACCCAAACTCCTCTCTTCTGCCAGGGACCAAGGAGCCACTGGGAGTCTTGTGGATCCTGGAGTAGCTGTATGAGACTCTTACTGTTCTAAGGAGAGTGGCCAACCTGGAATAAGCTCCCCCAGGATTGCTATTGCCCAACTTTTGGGTGTCTTGTGGTTTTCAGTGGCCCCAAGAGATGATGTGTGAGGCAGTCACTGCCCCAGCAGGAGGAGGCAGGCCTGAAGGGGACACCAACCCAGCTAGACCAGTGTTTGTGGAGGTCTTAAATGCAATCACTAGGGGGCATGGAAGCCCAGTTCCACTTGGAGAAGTCAGGGTCTATAGGACCTGTCTGTACACAGAAATTCTGTCTGTACACAGAAATCAGGGTTTGAAAGTGGGGGAAGGCACTGAAACAAGGCTGCCCCTTTTGTTTATAGGACCCTGAGGCTGACACTAGTCACTCCCTTGTCCAAGAGTTTCAGGCCATTATCTGTTGTACCTGCAACCAGAGATCAACCTGGCTGAGTAGGCCTTATTGTGGAATCCTCTCACAGATTGGGTGTGTAAGGGAATGGGTGGAAGCCTCAAATCAGGGGTAGCAAGACCAAAAGGGAGGGTCTGTCAGGCCCATACAGTCCCCAGGGCAGACAGTCAAGACACTGAGTATTTGGAGCAGCTCCTTCTTTGCTCCTTCAGACTGAGGTGTCTAATCCATGCTGTAGCTGATGTTTTTGTTTTCACTTTTGAAAAAGGAGTGTCCTGAACCACCCTCCAGGAGGAATCAAGAAGGCAGTGAAGCCCTACTTTTCACCCAATCAGATTTAGATCTCCATGTATTAAAACATCCCCAGGGCCAAGTCGAGCCAGCGCCGACTGAGAGCACAGCGTTTCCAGGCCCAACATCTGCTGAGCGCTCTCTGCTGCTATGGGTGAGTTAAATTAATTATGTGCATCTTCCTCCCCTCTGGGCTAATTCCATAGGCTGGGTAGCTAGCAGAGTTGTGAAACTATCAACTTGCTTATGGTTTTGTGTTATTAAGCTTCTTTCCTTTGATATTAATGAATTAGGGGAGAAAATCACCCACCACACAGTATAACACTTCTCTTACCTTTGGTGTCCTGCATCTACGGAGAGATTTCTTGGTCAGCACTGCTGTGCATCTGCCCCAGGCACCACTGCCACCATCTTTCTAGAGCAATTTTTCTCTTGTTATTGTTGACAGGTAGATTTTTTTTATTGACTTGTATTCTAGTAAACAGATTTCTTGTTCTTCTGTGAAATATTTTTCTCTAGTTCTCAGTTTATTGGTTTTTTTTTAACTCTAGAGTTCTTGTTCTTTCTAGATGTTGCTATTTTACTGCATTTCATATTTTGTCCTATTTTCCCTCTCTCTCTTTCTCACTCTCGCTCTCTCTCTCACATACACACACACACACACACACACACAAAATCTCATATTTTCCTAGCCCTGTCTCTTGGCATTTCTGGTAATTTTAAAAATTTAAATATGGGTTTTATGTATTAAAAACTGTTAGGCTGGCTGGGGGCATGGTTTCAGCTAGCCACCATGTCACAGCATCATGGCCCCTGGCTGGGGGCGTGGCTTCAGCCAAGACACTGAGTCCATGCCTGCTGGCTAAGGGGCAGGGCAAAAGGCAGCTTGCCCCTGAAAACAACAGCCAATCTGGATGCTGGTGGACAAGCTCCAGTGGATTGATGGACCCACCAGCCAATCTCTGAAGGACCAACTCCATCATGAACTTCCAGTTAGCCAGCAAAACCAGCTGCCTGGGGAAGGTCCAATGCCATTTTTCCTACCTGCCATTCTGGCCAGCCACCACTTCCCAAGCCTGCCCTCATTATGGCAGCACAGGTGAAATTGGCCGGAGAGCCACAACTCCAATAAACATCCGCCTGAATTTACACCAGTATTATTATTCCTTTTTCTATTTTTTACAAAAACTATAGAAGATACAGATGATTCCATTGTTATGTAGAGAGTTTCTTCCCTTTCTACTAGTAGGCAAATTAGGACTAATCACCTGACCCTATTCTATGAGTTAGGGAGGTACTCCCAGGAGTTTAGACTTTATTAAAATCCTGTTGGCAGTTTGACCTGGTCCTGCAGGTCAGAATCATTTGGATCCATCAACTAAGAACTTTATTTGCTTTCTGGAGCTCCTCACTTGGATTATCCTAAATTCTGATTTTAGATCTCACAAAGATTAAATGGGAAAAGAGTTATTTCCCATTAGCATGTGACCTGTTGTCTCTCCAGTTTTATATTTTAAAAATGTTTTGGGAGAAACTTCTTGTGTATCAACCTCAGATTTTTCACCATGCATACTGTATTTTGTCCCTTGATTTTCCAATTTTGTATTTCCTGTACACAAAGGTCAGGAGATTCTGTTGGTTTTCCTATCTCCCAACATGACTCTTCTCCCAGTGACAGCCTGTGTTTCTGGCTTTTTAAAGTACACTCAAAATTTTTCAGTGCCCCAGAAGAAAAGCAGTTACAGAAATTTAACTGGGATTTTTCAATTATTTTCCTTTTAGGATCTTGGCCCCATCATTCTTACTGTTTTTGGTAGTGACACTTTTTGTGTTCTTACTGGGCTGTGTTTAGTTTCTTTCTCAGAATATTTATCTACAACAAGCTCCTTTTGAGCTCCTTAGATCTTCTTGAACCCATCTTCTCAAACAATATTTGTATAAAAAAATACTTGTTGAATGACCGCTGTATCATATATTATTTTATTATATTCCTTGCAATAAATTATTCAGAGTGTATAAAAGCTTTACCACCTTTAATAGATGGACTGAAATTACTCTAGTTAAACACATGGGCACTTGGTGTCTAGGAAGCACACATCAAGATCACCTCCTTGTCTTACAAAGTAAAGCCTTGTGGTTTTATTACACGATCATATTTTCTGATGCTGATGAAAGTAAGAGAAAGGAAGAACACCATCACATGTCCTAAATTAGAGAACTCATTGACTCTGAAGTTTGCATTTGTCCTTTGTGAGCATTCTGTGGTGTTACCCTCTGTACTCTTTATAAAGGAAAATGTGATAGAATAGTTATGTACATGGAAAAAATAGTGGAGAGTAAAATACTACAGTTGTATTATACCTAATATAGATTGAGGATTATTTATGTGTCAAGTTCATTACATGTGTTAACATGTTTAAAGTCTTTGATAGCTCTACGACTTAGATGCCCTTTTTCTTCCCATTTTACTGAAATTGAAACTACGAATTAAAAAGAAAAGCAAGGGGCTGGAGCGGAGGCTTGGTGGTTACAGCACTTGCCTTGCATGCACAAGTACACAAGAGGTTCAAACCCCAGCACTCACGTACACAACTAAGTGTCAGAGCACCGAAAGCCATGTGAAAAACTCAATAAAATTTGATTCTCTCTCTCTCTCTCATTTCACTGTCCTTCTCTCTTAAAAAAAAAAAAAGACATAGCATTATAAGAGAGTAGGTAGTAAAGAAATATCCTTAGAATAAAGGAGACAATTTTTTTGAATACTGCAGTGATTATATCTATATCTAGAAATGCATATTTGGAGATATTTTTTACGTGTTTTCTAGTACTAATTTAAAGAACTTTTATTTCTAAAATAATTACTTAAAAATATACTCTGTTTTGTACATTTTTGGGTAAAATATTATTGGACACTATACAAAGATAATATATGAATTTATAGAAGAGCAAGTTAGGATATTCTGTATTGTATAATGTAGCTCTAAAGTGACTAAAAGTGGCATACTTATTGATGATATATTTCCTTTTTCTATGACTTTTATTAGAACAAATCATTAACAATGGATTCATTACCTTATGAATGAAAATAATTTTGTTCTGAAGATTTCTTATGTGGTACAACAAATTAGAAGTCTAGAAAAAGATCTACTATATCAGAGACAGTTATGGCTTCTCCTTTCCATTTTCATTAAAAATGGAGTTCTCAAGCAGATGGGCTTCAAAGATATTTTAAAGATTTAAGTGCTAATGCATGAGAGAATTCCATTGCAAACAGTTCCTTTAAAGTATTTCAGTGCATGCTGGGCTGTGGGAGGGAACTGGAGAGGCCTCTTAATCTTGCTTAGATCTTTCCATTAATAGAAAGTTATAAAATTACCTTCAGCATGCATGAGAAAAGTGTTCTTACTGGGAGAAGGTTGGCTTATTCCTGAATTATCTCCCAATCAACTAAAGTGTAATAAACCATTCTAAGTAAAGAAACAACTCTAGCTACAATTGCTCATTGGAATAAAATACCATCATTTATTTATTAGTGCATAAAGAATTGGTTATATTAAAGTGTTTAAAATGGAAAAGTGTTGAATTTCAGAATGAGTTTGTATCACCACAAAGTTAACTCTATATAAATTATAATAGCAAAGTCAATACAAGCTCATCGTAGTTATGTTGAGAAACGTGGTGGTTCCAAGTGTAAGACTATTACAATTGGTAATCTGTGTTATATGTGACTCATGCTTAGGAACACTCTGCATGCCATAGAAAGACAAAGTAAAAGAAAGAAGAATTTAATTAACCAATTATAAATTACAGTACAACCAAAAAAGCTACTAAAAGAAAAAGGAAGAAGTCTTATCAACCATTAAATTTTACATGTATTCTGTAATCAAACTCCACTTTACTTTTACCAGTAGGATTATCTCATCTTTCCAGTTAATAGAAAATATTACAAAATAATTTCAGATGTTAATTTGCTCCTAAGATACATTTTTTTTAATATACAAGAGTTAGACTGTTAGATTATTTTAGTTTCTATTTTTTTATTTTTACTTTAAACTAAGCATTATAAATTTTAAGGACAGAAAAGCAAAATAAAAATAAAAATTGAAATAAGTGTGTGTGTGTGTTTTCTTTCATTCCCTTTTCTTCAAAATTTATAGCAGAGAAAAGTTATCTTCTTAGTTGTTCCTCAGGTATCAGTAATCAATGGAGCAAATAGAAAAAGTAGAATTGTTATTTGATTATAAACAAGCCTTTCATTTTATCCATGGATATTGAGTACGACCAGCAAATGAAATAAATTCTGTCCTCTACTCTGCTAATAATAGGATGACCTTGGGTGAATAATAAAATTTCAATAAATTACATGTTCATATCTGTAACATGAGAATGATTATATGTGGGCTGTAACATATTTATTGAAGTTAAATTAGTAATATTTGAAACTATTTTTTAAATGATAAAGTCCTATGTAATTATTAGTACCTACTATTCCCTTGGTGCCTTGCAGGCACTGCTCACAATGGTCCATGGGAAGCTATTTTGTTTCTCCAGTTTTCAGCTGGACAAGTTTACTCCCCTCTACTTTATTTTATAGAGCAGAGAGTCCAACTGTGAAAACCTACACTACATTAGATGACTAAAACAATAAAGATCAGGAATTATGTTCTCATTCCATTGTGGCCATTCCCAAGTTTCCCCCACTATCACTCCTTATTTATAACAAGAATTTTACTTAATGAAGTGTCCTGTAAATTAAATTGAAGATTTATAAGAACTCATTTTATTTCATAGATTTAAACACAGATTGAGTACTTGGATAAATATTGTACCTTTTTAATAAAATACTAGCTTAACTAAAATGCCATTAACGAATACAGAACCAATAAATAAACCAGCATTCCAACCCAGACATATTATTTAAGGAGGAAACAATCAGATCTGTAAAGGAGTCTGATATTATAGGAGAGCGAACTCTTTCAAACTAGAAGTCATAATTTTTGTTTGGCCTTTGTACAGCACAGTAAATTCTAAGGTGCTTTGTAATCATTAATTAGGAAAACCATATTTAACCCAAGTGATTTTGTTCCTCCCAATTATGAATGATGCATGAATTTAAAATACTCTCATATTGATCTTTATTAGACTCAACTAAGTAATGTCCATCAGAGTTTGATATTTCTTTTGATAGCAACAATGTTCCTAAAGTAAAAGAGCAACACATTTGCTCCTATGGTTTTGTTCCTGTGCCAATCTTTTGCTTGTTTTCTCTAAGTTGGAATATCAGAACTCTTTTAATATTTTGGTCATCTTCTAGATATATTGCTATTGCTACTACTTTATAAGGAAGGCTTAACATGAACCACTCTTAGACTGTTACTTTACGATAGCTTTACCTGTGTGGGTTCCTTTGTTAGATGTTTAAGACTGAGAAATGAGTGAATAGAATAGCACTAACAGCCCCAAATGCCATCAACAAATATTTACTGAGGATCCCTTCTGGGAATTTAGGCAGTGGGATGTTCACTGGCTCCTACTGTGCAAGTGGTGGTGACCTGGAAGCACAAATGATCATGCATGAGCGTAAATTAAAGAGCAGCTGAAAAAAAACAAGCTTTGGAATCTGTGAGCCTGGTATGGTATCTTCACTGCACTAACTGTAATCTTTCTAAACATCAATTTACACTGAACAAATAAAAGCTAGTGTTATTAATGAACAATCCTGAATAGGATTAACGATTTTTTTGTCTTAATCATGCACATGTTTGTCACATATTCTGTGACAGGAGAACTTCTCCATCTATTCTGTGCCCTATCAATAAAATAATACGAGTTCCCTTGTAGCAGCTGTAAGCCTGCAGGAAGGAACATGCTACATAAATCCAATTACTTAGTGGAGAATGGTAAGGGCTAGTGATGTTGAAGTTCAATTATAATTTAGCAGTAAACATGTGCTTTTAGAGAAACAGAAGATGGATTGCCTAATGTCTTTTCCAGCTATGCAAATTATTGAGGATCTGACAATTCTCTGTCTTTCTTGCTCTCTCTCTCTACACACACACACACACACATACACACACACACACACACACACACACATACACACACACACAAACACACACACACACTTGACCCTCAGTAACCATGAGTTCTGCATCCATGGATTCAGCCAACTAGATGACTAACAATAGCTGAAAAACAAAATAGTGTCTGTGTTGATCATGTACAAGCTGTTTTATTCATGTCATTATTCCCCAAATGATATAGTATAACAATTATTTAGATTGTGTTAGGTGTCCTCAGCAATGTAGAGATGACTTAAAGGATACAGAAGGATGTGTGTCGGTTTCGCACAAACATTACTCAAATTTTTCATAAGGGACTTGAGCATTTATGAATCTGGATATCCATGAGGGGGTCCTGGAACTAATCTCCATGAAACTGAAGGATGACTGTATTAAGTTACTAAGGATATCAAAACCAAATATTACAAACTTGGTGGCTTAAGCAACAGAACTTTATTTTCTCACAGTTCTGGAGGTTGGGAAGTCTGTCTAAGATCAATCAATCATCGTATCAGTGGGAGTGGTTTCTTCTGAAGCTCCTGTCCTTGGTTTGTAGATGGCTGCCTTCTGTCTGTATCTTTACTTGATTGTCCTTTGGCTGTGTATAGTCTGTGTTCTGGTCTCTTTATTTTTATAAGGATATCAGTAATAGTGGATTAAGGCTTGTCCAAATGGGCTCATTTTTCCTTAATCGGATCTTTAAAGGCTCTATCTCCAAATGCAGTCACATTCTGAAATACTTGGCTTTAACACCTTCATCTATGAATTTGAAAGGGTCACATTTATCCCATGACAAATATGTGTTTCACAAAAGATTATGGCCAGTGACATTGAAAGCAAACTCCTAAGCAACCAAAGATAGAATGTGACTCCGTGTGTGTGTGTGTGTGCGCACACGTGCATGGTTTGCTGAAAGGCACAGCAGTTGGTTTTATCACACACCTGTTGTAGGACATTTTCTTCTTCATATTTTTAGGATTTAAATTTGGTACTTGTCCATACTTAATTTTAAAGCTTATTTATATTTGTCCATAACATGGTTTTACTTCGTTAATCTATTTTGTTTCAAGGTAATTAATGTAAGTACAATATAAATATATATGTCTCACAGCAGAAAAAGTGATATATCAATGTATGCAGAAGATGAAAATGGCCTAAACATTCTTAAAGACTGCTATGAATTTTTACATATAAAATAAAAACTTTAATGAATGTTGAAAATAAGTCATGGGTATACATCTTTTTATTTATTTATTAGATGGTTATAGAGATAAAATTGAGGGGGAAACATTATGAAACACTCAAGAACCATTGTATATATACTTAGTTATCCAGGGCTAATGCCATATCATGGATGCCCAGCTTGGGTTCCCCCTGTTGCTGTTTCACCCAGAAGAACTCCTGAGTTAAATGGATATCATGTGGAGGACAGAGATCTCATTTTGAGATGATTCCTCCATATTCCCATTCTCCAGTCTCCTAGGAGTTCTTCATACACCCTCCTCCCCTCTGTCCCCCTCCCTATGCCTCCAAGTATCCTAGGGAGTCATCTCCCTGTTGCGTTAAGAATCATGCAATTTGAAGTTATTATTATCTTAGCTGTCTAACATACTACTTCCCGATGTATTCTAGCTTCCACAGATGAGAGATACCACTCAGCTCTTGAGTCTCTGAGATTGGGATACTTCACTTAGCATAATTCTTTCCATCTCCATCCATTTGGCTGCAAAAGCCATAATATGGTCTTCTCTAATGGCCAAGTAGTATTCCATTGTTTATAAGTACCAAAGATTTTGTATCCACTCATTGAGTGAGGGGCATCTGGGTTGGTTCTATAATTTAGCTATAGTAAATTGAGCTGCTATAAACATTGATGAAGCCATATCTCTATAATATGCTGATTCTAACTCTTTTGGGAAAATACCCAGAAGTGGGATAACTGTGTCATAAGGTGGATCCATCCTTAATTTTTTTGAGGATTCTCCACACTGCTTTCCACAGTGGCTGAACCAGTTTGCAATCCCACCAGCAGTGTACAGTGTACCTCTTATCCCACAGCCCCTGCAGCATCTGTTGTTGGAATTTTTCATTTTTGCCACTCTAACAAGAGTGAGGTGGTATCTCATTGAAGTTTTGATTTGAATTTATGGATATACATCTTGGTTGTTAGAAATACATGAAAGGGGGGAAAACTATGTGGAAATAATGCAAATGGCTACACTCTGTGGAATTACAGATTTAAAAACAAGAAAATCTCTCAAACACTTCTTTGTTTTAATTTTGCCACCAGCATTGATTGGGCCAAATGCAGTTCTTTTATTTGTATTCATGGGTGAATTGCATTATTTTAGAGGCATGGATTATGATATAATATAAAGAATAACACAGGCTGGTGTGGTGGCTCAGTGGTGGGAGCTCTTTGGGGGCATGCATGAAGACCCGGGTTCAAATTCCAGCACCACATACACAACTAAATATTGGAAGAACAAAAGCCAGCTGAAAAAAATAAATAAAATTGATTCTTTCTCTTTCTCAAACTCCTTTCACTCATTCTCAAAAAAAAAAAAAAGAATAAGAGCATAACTTCTACAGTACTGTGTATATTGTATCATTTTGTGCTGCATATATTGTATCATTATGCTGTGAGGAATTAAGAGGTTCAGTTTATTCTGGTGAAGAAAGTTTTACTATGTACAACATTTGATATTTAACCATATTTGTGATTATGGACATATTTCATCTTTGAAATATAATTCAAATAAACACTAAAAGTGTTAAGCAATAACTTTCATTAGAAAAAGTAGAAAAATAAAACGATGAAAAGGGAATATGAGTTCTATATTGTCCCAAGACAAAATCAAATTTTATAATATTATAATGTAGTTATTCAGGGGAATCAATCATTAGCGATATGGGCACTTTAGATGCCTAAGTAAATCAAATATCTCTTTAATTTCATTTGTGAGTTATTTGCATTTTTAATATTTTCTACATATCTTTTTAATAAAAGGTCAGAATAAACTCAATTCAGCACAGCTATTTGTAAAATGCAAGACAAGAACATTTGAACTATATAATGATTCATAATTAGAATTCTGATAAATTGTTCTTTTACATATTTTAAGATGCATCTTTGGAAAAGTTTTAGGAGAAGTTCTTAGCAATTTCTTTTTCATGAAAAATTAATGTTAATTTTACATCTTAAACTCACCATTATTTTCCTCAATTAGACACTGTGATACCATAGTTATGTGTTATGGATTAAATTGTGTCTCCCTACAAAAATATTCATGTTCAAATGTTAACCTTTTGTGCCTTAGAAGTTCACCTTTTTGGAAACTGGATTATTGCAAATGTACTTAGTTGTCAAAGATGAGGGCATACTGGAGTTGAGTGGATCCCTAATTTCATGTAGCAGGTGTCCTTGTTTTTTATTTAAAGAAACAGGGAAAAAGAAACAGAGAGAAAATCAATCTTACTTAGTTTTTCACATGGCTTTCTTTGCACCGATACTTCATTGTGTACGTGGTGCTGGGGTTCAAACTTGTGTCCTTCATGCATGCCAGGCAAGCACCATAAATGCCCAGCCACTGCTCCAGCCCCAATGGCGTCCTCCTCAAAAGGAAAAATAAGGAAGATTGGACATATATAGGGATAAAGCAATGTGACCATGAAGGTAATCCTCTCCAACCCAGGAGTGGCCTGGGGCAGGTCCTTTTTCACAAGCCTCAGAAAGAACCAACTCTGTCAACACCTGATTTCATACTCCAGTGCTCCAGAAAAGTAAGCAGTAAATTTCTGTTGAGTACAGCCACCAAGTTTGAGACATTTTTTACAGCACCCCTAAAAAACAAATACTGTAGATCTCCATTCTTGTGTTTTTATTTTTGAATTTTACTCGAAGAAAATAAAACTATGAAGATACTCACAAATCATTGTAGTCTTTTGGTCAAATTTCTTTCCCATTATGATAAGCTCGTGTCAGTACACCACACACTGCAAAATGAGTATTTCCTAACGAATATTCAGGTTTTAAAAACAGTCGCAATTGGGGATCAGTGCTTGCCTAGCATGTGCAAGGACCTGGGTTTAAACTAGCACCACATATACAACTGAGTGACAGAAAAACAAAAATCAGATAGAAAAATAGATAAAGTTGATTATCTCTGTCTCCCTCTTTCTCTTTCTCTATCAGACAAAATGAAACAAACCAGTCCCAATTAAAATATTGGCTCTTGTGACAAAGCACATTAAATCAGAGATATTAAAGATATAAAAATTATCCTAGAAAGAATCAGTTATAGGTTATTAAAAGCTAAACTTAAACTTGCAAAAAAAACCTTCAGTTTCTTCTTTATGGTTTAGGCTTATAATATATTTTTGAAAGTCAAGTTTCACAACAAGAGCTGTTTAGCAGTACCTCTGGAGTTTATCAGTTTGCTAAGGTTAGGCAGTTCCTTAAGGCCCTTGAACCTAAGGTTTAAAAATGGGTACAAAAACAAGATGCAGTGGCGCACACCTGTAATCCCAGCTATCCAGGAGGCTGACACAGGAGGATCACAAGTTGGAGGCCAACCTGGTTGGCAGGTGAGATCCTATCTTAAAAAAATAAAGCATAAAAATGCTTAACTGGAAGCATGCTTCTGAGAAATAAATTAGATAATATAAAACTCTACTTGCATTTTTAATTTAAGCACTCTTTTTGAGTCATAAATTGAATATAAGTAATAAATTCTAAAGTGCACAACTTGATGAATATTTACATATGCATACAGTTGGTCTCAGATAAAAACATAGAATATTTCCATTATTCCTTTGGAAGGGATCTTTGTGACTATTCCTATCCAATATCTGCTACTTGACTTTCTTAATCATAGATTGTTTACTCCTTCTTCAAATTGATACAAATAAAATGGTATAGTATACTGTATTTATTTCTGGGCTCCTTTGCTCACTCTAATCTCTATGAGATTCATTCATGTCATTGTGTAGATGAATTCATTTGTTATTGTATAGGGTTCCACTGTGTAATCAGACCACAAAATGGTTATTCACTCACATGTTGATTGTAGAACCATATGTGAAAAGAAAAAAGAATACATCTTTAAGATATAAAAGGAGAATATCTTCCTGATTTTAGTTATTAAAATGGACAGAAGAAAATCCTGATCATTTAAAAACATAATTTGGACTTAGTTTTAAGATTCTATATTCACCAAAAAATCATTTAAAATATTAATACACTCCTGGGCACAGTGGCGCATGCATGTAATCCCAGTGCCTTGGGAGGCTGAGGCAGGAGGATTGCAAGGTAAAAATCCAGCCTCAGCAATTTAGCAAGACACTAACACCTTAATGAGAGACTCTATCTCCCAAAAACAAACAAACAATAAAAAAGGGCAGAGGATGTGGCTCAGTGGTTAAGTGCCCCTGGCTTTAATCCTTGGTACCCTTCCCTCAGTATTAATACAGAAATCACAGTCTGTCAGAAGATATTCATAATTTTATACATAGAAATGGAAAATAAGCCATGATGTATAAGGAATTCTTGCAATCAACAAAAAAAGACAAGTAATTCAATTAAAAAAAAAGCAGATCTTCTCACAATAAATCTCCAAATACTAATAGTCACACTAAAAGGGCTTAAGCACATTTCTCAAACAGGAAATGTGATGTAAAACCATGATGATTAATAATCACATACTCATTAGAATGGATGAAATTTTACAAAGACTCAACATCAACTACGGCAGCTGGAGATAGGTAGCTAAAGTTCTCAGATATTACTGATGGTGTGTTAAATTGGTTTGGGTTTTATACTACAACACAATTTATAACTACCTGTGTCTCAACACTCACTTACCTAGCCATATTTCTAGACAGAATTTGGATATCCATTTACTAAAATAAATGTACAAGACTCCTTACAGGAACATTATTAATAACTCAGTCTAGAAACCAACAAACTATCCATTTACAGGGAAAGAATAAATTGGGATATGAAATAATTATTAGCAAGTCAAGTCCATTATGTTTGTGTGTCTTTCTTCTAATGCATAATGTTTAACTACACATCATGGTTTTATTACAGGTGTGTAATTTTTCACATTTATTCATGAGGACACAGAAGTATAGAATACTGAATAGTTTAGATTTACTATTGTTTTGAAGGAATGGAAAGACTGATAAATATCTTTACACCAAAAATGATAATTAAGCTCTTTCCCTATACCTTTACCTCTTAAATATTCTTTAGTCTGCTCCTGTCAGGATTCTAACTATACCCTTCCCAGAGACTTATTTTATGATTTCATGAACTTATAAAATCCTTTGCAATTGGATTTGCTCTAAACAGTGATTTTGTTGTGTAATAGATGAAAATGAAATGAGAGCAGTATGGAGAAAAAAGTTCTCTTATATTAATATTATTTTAGAACTATCTTACCATATAGCTATTTTCTTATTTTAAAGGACAGAAACATTAAATTAGAAATACAGAAGTCTGATTAAGTACTTTATTTTTCAAGTTTTAAATCATTCTCCTAGTCAGAATTCTATGTGATATTGTTTGATTTCCATCTCCACTTACTTTTCTAATTCCTATTTCTTATTTCAAGTTTTTGGTCCAGTGAACTCCAAATTCCAGCAGCATCTCATCTTCAGTCAAGTTATCTCTCTCTCTCTCTCTCTCTCTTTTTTTTTTCCCAGAGAAAAAATCCAGACCCTTAATCTTGTTCTTCTCCCCTACTGCCTTGCCAAGGACATTCCCTAGTCATGTGACATAGCAGGCTTTACCAAGGGTGTTGAAGCATGGAAAAATTAGAGATGAATCCTGGGCAGCTTATGTAGAAGAGAACATTGGGCACTTCTGTTCTGAATGTCCTTCGGCCACCCTACCTCCAGATGTTCCTTTCATGAAAACATCATCTTCCAACTTGAGGTTTTCATGTGCTAGGTCTTTCTCTCTGTTTCTCTGTCTTCCTTCTCAGTTCTCTCCTGTACTTAATCATGGGCTCTTTTATTCTTGCTTAATGACCCTGTTATTGCATGTTAAATTTTCTTGCTCTATAAAATGCTCACAAAATGGGAAATATTATAGTCAAACCCTTGCTAAGACTTTGACATTAAAACTTTTCCTCTTCATTTGAGCCCATGAAAAAAAGGCATTTCCTTCTTAGGACGTCTCTCAGTTCTATAGGACATGGAGCCTTTCCCTTCAGTGCTGTGGTTAACTGCCAAGACAGACACTGACATTTGCTTGGGCAATCGGGGAATGGATGGACAAATTAAAAGACTTCTGTTTAACCTAGGTGTCAATCACTGCTTCTACCATTCTTTTTATATATCTACTCAGATAAAATATTGTGGATTAATTTATACTGAATGTTCTTTTTTTTGTGTTCTGATGGGAAGACCACCTAACTATAATTTATAAGATGTCAGACAGATTACAGTCTGAAAAAGAAGATATAAAAGCTGGACAGTCAGCCACGGAGTGATTCAGGGATACTTGTTTGAATGCAAACATAGAATTCTTAAGAGTGAAGTTGAAACTAGCCTAAGGGATATCTCTGAGAACTTTGTGACAAAGAAATTTACTGGCTATTGCAAACACCCTCTGATACCCTGCAACATCTTTCCTTGTGGTTTAACCTTCTATAGCCATATATTTCTCTCTTACACATTTTGAAGTTAACATTAAAAAGTCATGGTATTGTAATTGATTTTAATGTAATATTAAGGAAAGTAAAGTTTATGATTGTCTGAAAAAACACCAGAACTTTTGAACTACTAGAAAAACTCAAGGTTACTGGAAGCCATTAGTTTTGTGACTATTTACTTTGCTCTAACAGGGTCAATCCTTTGCAAAATAAAGAAGAGGTAGACAAATGTCTTTACTTTTCTGATCAAATCATTTTTTCTCCTCAAATCAGCAATGCTTAACTGAGCGTTAATCCCCTCTCAAAAAAACTTTCTCTGATATTCTTTAAATATACAACTTGCTGATAAAATAAAACATTTGTTTTTTATTTACCATCTTCCAGGCATTGAATTTAGCACTTTACATGTAATTCACACAATTCTATGAAGTAAGTAAACTACTTTAATTATATTATAAATAAGCAATCTAATTTTAGAAAGGTTTAAGCAAATTACTTAAAGTCATAGAGTATCAGTGGTAGTGTTGAGTGGTCAGCATCTTCCACAGCTACCCCTTCTGGAAGTTTGAAACTGTAAAAGATACCCTCATTCAGGAGGTATGTGCGTGTGTGTGTGTGTGTGTGCGTGTGTGTATGTGTTTGTGTTACTGATGTAATGTTAAATAGGTTCGGATTGTATATCACAATGGAATATATATGTATCTTTGACCTAACAATTACATACTTAAGTAGATTTCCAAAGAACTTCTACTATTGTTTGTGTAAAGTGGTGAGGGTGAGGGGAGAGATTACTGAGGATGAAAATGTTGATCCAGAGGAAAATTATCTGACTTGATATGTGATAGTGCCTGGTTTTGTTGGTAGATGATAATGGTATAAAGGGGTAGGTGAAGTGGCTCCTCTGGTGGCCCAAAATTTTGCATCATTCTCTAGTTCCTGAAAAAGACTACTTCAATAACTAAATCTATCATTAATCAAAAATGCTTTTTTATCAAAGAACAAAAGCAAGTATTTTCGGATATACTAAAGTTTATTTGCTAGATAAACAAAGAATATGGGATCAAATATTTACTCATTAAATAATTTTTAGAGGCCACTACTATATGCTATGCACTGTTTCAGAAACAGTGATAACGATTAATTTTGAAATCGTCCTTGATCTTTCAGTTTGGCGACTTTTGGGGAAATATAAGCAAATAAGAAAGTATAAAGTTGAGAATAAGAAATCAAAAGAGATATGAGGAAGTTTGACAACAATTTAAAAAACATGTCAATTTAGAAAGGCTTTCCAAAGACATGGATGAAGTGATGAAATTACGTGGAACATCTAAAAAGTAAAGGAAGATGTACAGTTGAATGAGATGCAATAAAAGCAACCTATTCTGCATCCTTATTAAGTCCAAGTAAAACCACCAGTAAGGAAGCTCAAAAAAAAAAAACAAAAACAAAAACAAAAACAAACAAATGAGCCTCACCAACGAAAAAAGGAGCTCATTGTAACCCTGAACCTGAACTTTTAATAACTGTCAAATACTGTAAAAGTTGGACTAACCCAAGGATAGGCACAAGGAGCAGACATGGACCTCCACAAATCTTAAATAAATGCATAAATGCTGTATTCTTCTGAAATTAGAGGCATAAGTGAGGGTGACTAAATCTCTCATTTGCAACAGCAATGTCCTTTTCAGTTCATGGGTGAGTCACAAACTTGTAAATTAGCACATAAATGTTTTCTAGTTGCAAGGGCAGTTGGGGTGGGAGAGTTCATTATGAGCCATGCTTTCCCCGTAGAACATAACACTAATCGCAGGAAACTCAGCAAATTTGCCAAGAAAGATTTCTGAATCAAGAAGTTAAAAATAAAATAAAATAAACATAGAAAATCAGTAAGAAAACAGAAGGAAAATCAGACAAAATTTATTAAAAATATAATTCAACACTGTGTAAATAAAATTTAATTCATACATTGTAAGATTCAATTGTACACCAAAGTATTATAGTACCTAATCTGACCTGAGTGACAAAAAAAAAAAAAGAAAAGAAAAGAAAAAGAAA
>PVKS010022855.1:0-33192 GCA_004027875.1 Aplodontia rufa
TAGGGGAGTCAGTAAGGACTCATGGGGGAAGATGGGGTGCACTCCACTAGGGGAGTCAGTAAGGGCTCACGGGGTAGATGGGGTGCACTGCACTAGGGGAGTCAGTAAGGGCTCATGGGGAAGATGGGGTGTACTGCAATAGGGGAGTCAGTAAGGGCTCACAGGGAAGATGGGGTGCACTTCCTCAGAGTCAGTAAGCGGTCACATGGGAAGACAGAACAGGCTGCATTAGGAGAGTCAGTAAGAGGGCCACCCAGGAGGCAAGGCCCAAGCCTCCACTGTGCCTGCAGGAGACAGGAAGGGGAGGAGGAGTCTGCTGAGCACCGGCTCTGCCCTGCACAGACCCAGGCCCTCCCCTGAGATGCCAGGCAGGGCTTGCAGACAAGGACACAGAGGAGGCCAGGCCTCCAGTGTATGCAGCCTCAAGCCAGAGGTTTAGACTTCAGAGATCTGCCCTTCTCGCTGTGTAAGAGCCCTTCCCTGTGCTACCCTGCCTCATACCAAACAAGGTGCCCAGCAAGAACATGGAAGGGAACAAGGGGGCCAGAGGAGGTGCTGGGAGGGGCTGCCCAGTCCTCTGGGTCCTTGAGCCAGTTTGGAAGAGAAGACTTAAAGGGGTCCACCAGTCCTGGAGGGACCCACAATGGAGCTTGGACTAGTACACTGTCTGGTACACTAGCAGTCCCAGATGCCCAAGCTCACGGGGGGAAATGGGGTGCACAGCCCACACTGCAAGCCACACACTCCCGGACAGCACTCCTTAGCCCCGTTCAGGGCAGTCCCTCCCTCCATCACAACCTTCAGCTGAACCAAATTTCTTGGGCACCCAATGCCCTGGTTAGTCCATGCTGGTTACCGGCACTCTCACTGCTCTGGTGCTCACTTGCCACATGCCATTTCCCAGCTGGCTCCAGGTCCCACATCCACCCTCACCTGTCCAGGCCAGAAGCCTGGATAGGCATAGCCTTCTGCACCTGGCTGTTCCCACCCGTGGTGACACATCACGTCTGCACTTTTCACATTGTCAATATTAGAATCAGCACTGTGATCCTGATGAGGGTGATACACACTTGCAAGTGTTGTCTTGGAAGGATGTCTCCGATGCATCGGTAACGAGGGGACAAAACTGCACTTGGTGAACTAGACACGGATGGGCAAGAAAGGAATTAACACTCTGTGCTGCTTGTATTCTTTTCTCTTAGGGAAAAAAAAAAGATTTTTCCAGATCACTCAGGAAACATTCATATAGCACCTACTATTTGCCAAGCACTGATACAGGTGCTGGGAGTGCCCAGATGGCCCCTGCCTGCCAGGGAGCAGAGCCTGCAAAACTCAGGTGCCCCCATGCCAAGAGCGGGGCTGAGGGGCCAGGGCCCAGGGTGCTCGGGGCACTGTCATTCTGTGTGTGCAGAGAGCAGCAGGGTGTGCAGCACATGAGACTCCCACAGGGCTGGGCCTCACCACAGGCCGCTTGCCTGCTCTCGTGTAGATGTGGGGCGCGGCTGCCTGCCTCCTGTGTTCTCAAGTTCCTCGCCATGCCTGCAGTGACTTTTCTGGGTCCACAGCACAGTGAGCCCCACTGCACTGTGAGATCAGAGTACTCCCAGTGAGGCACAGAGCAGGGGGAGATGCCTCCAGACCTAAGCACTCCTGCTCCCAGCTCTCCTGGGGTGAGCTGAGTGTCTCAGGTGCCATGCCCCTGGCTCAGGAGCAGGTTGCTTTGCACCATCAGTGGGATAGACTCACCTCCTCCGCTCCCCTCTGCCCTCCAGCCCCAGGCCCACCTCCCTGCAGCCGTGGTCTTTAGGCATGCTGGAGAGAGGACTGGCTGGCCCAAGGAGTGTCCACATGGCTCCTGATGATAACGCCACAAGCAGGAGGAAAGGTTTTCTGCTGCTGGTGGTGTTACAGTTGTTGAGCCAGATGGCACTGTCTTCATGATGCTGCAGTTAAGCAAAAAAAAAAAAAAAAAAGTAAATGAATCTCTGAACAATGTATTCAATACAGGCTGAGATCTGGTTGACCGTTAGCATGTTTGCTTGCTTCTCTGTGCCAGGTATCTGTTCTAAGAAGGGGAGCTGAACCATAGGCATAAGCCCCCAGAAAAGTTTAAGACCCCACTGTGCAGAAAAACAGGAACAGATTCTGCCACATGAGGCAGCACTTGGCGCAGTTTCCCGATGTTCGGCTCATTTCCATGGCAAACCTCCCAGAGCTTGGAAGGGAAGCCGGAGCCAGTGCCATTCTAGACAGGCAGGTGAGTGGCAAGCAGGGTGAGCTGGAGGAGCACTGCTATTCCACACATAGGGCTTCAGTGAAAAATGGGAATTGCCCACTGAAGCCGGCAGAGAAACACACCTGCCTCCGCAGGCCTGTTCTGCCCACAGCTCAACCAAGCCCGCTGCACTCCCTCTATGGACCAGAGCTAAGGCAGACGACAGACTCAGGGTTGCTTTAGAGCATGCTTTATCGCTGGGGCTGATCATGTTTTCTTCCTTGCTTAGCTCCTAAGACAAGGAGGAAGACACTGGAAGTGGAGTATGCACAAGCGGAAGTCAAGTCAGGCCGCCTACTTCCACCACCTCCTTAAGTCACAAGAGGCTGAGCAGGGTTGAAATGCTTTGGGGGCTCAGGACTCGGGAACTCTCCCTGCTTTCCACGCCAGAAGCCCCAAGCAAATGTGCAAGATGGACAGAGGCCTTGGCTCCAAACACTGTGCTGAGAGTGCCTCTGTCCTGAGTCCCCCTCGCACGGGGCAGGAGAGAGGGGGAGACACTATGGAGGGAAAGGAGCCCTTTTCTGCCCAGGGGCCCCATGAGCGCAGGAATTGGGTCCTGATCGCAGCTCAGGGGCTGTGACGTGTAATCACAAATGCTTTGTTTTGAGTTTTCCAGAAAACTTCAGATGGCTGGGAGTAGAAAAAAGCTCAGAGATCCTTAGAAAAGCCAATCATTTGTACAAAGGCAGACCATGAGTGTGGGACCTGCCCCAGGGCCCTGGGCGAGTCGGCCAAGACAGAGCGGCACCCTGAACCCGCACCTTCCACAGGCCGCCCACCTGCCCCATCGTCAGGTGGCTCTTCCATAAACCTAGCTGTCTTCGCCTTCCCCTGTAACGAGGTATTCATTTTGTATTTCAGAAAGAAAACAACTTAAATACAAATGCACAGCGAGCAGCTTCAAACGTCCCGAATACTGCGGATTCACTCTGAGTGGATTGTGGAATAAATTACCAAATTTTGGTTAAATGAGCTCTGTCTGGACTAAATATGCAAACGACCTCCAGTGGGGACATGTACTGACTAGAGGATGATGGGCTTCTACGGTGCATGGGCTTCCACACTTCCACCCTTAGAGCTCCTTGCCCCTCCTGGCCAAGGCCCTGTGAAGTTTAAACAGTCAACCTCAGATTCCAGGCAGGGCCTGTGGACGTCTGTCTCCCAGCAGGCAGGCAAGCGATCAGCAATGGTTAGCAGAAAGAATGGAGGGGCAGAGGCCCAGAGAGAAGTGTGGGCCCCAGAGCCTGTGGCTCTAGAAAGTTCTGCATAGCAGCTAACTGCAAAGCAAACAAAACCTCATCCTGTTCCACTTGAGGGGCTGTTGGGAGGAATTTACAGGTAAGAGGGGCCAGGGATGGAGCCTTTTCCTCCTCCCCGGCCCCATGCCCCCCTATGGCTTCCCACCATTGCCCTCCAGGTCACCCCTCAAGGACACTGCAGTGTCTCGGGGCCTCCCAGTCCAGGGCTGATGCTGGGAAGATGCTATGTGGATGCAGAGGTCTGCCATGCGGCCCTGAAACACTCATGCCTGCAGTCTGTCCCTGGCAAGGGCTCTGCCACCTAGCTCTTGGCTGCACAGTCTGGTGGACCAGTGTGGCTCCCCAAAGAGGCCCTGACACCTCTAGTCTCCAACCAAGTGACAAACATGCTGGCTCCAGGAAAAGCTGTGCGAAGGACCCTGGGCAGGGACGTGCTCTCAGAAAATGTGAATCCAGACAGAAGCACCCCAGCTCAACCTCAGTGACTGGCAGCGCAGTTAACCTGCCCCTTAGTAAGCGGCAAGCAGCAGCTACCACTTGTGATCCAGTTGTGGGCAAGGCCAGGGCAGCAGAGCACTGCACGCACGGCCTGGAGGGGGACAGTGCGGAACAGACAGAGTGCAGCTCATTCGGCAGAGCCGGTGCCTGCTGCAGCCACCACAGCCCCAGCGTCCAGACACTGCCCAAGAGCAGTTGTCCTCCTCTGTGGCTACCACCCAGAACATGTGACCTCCAAGCTTGAAAGAACAGGGAGGAGAAAGTGCTGTTACTGGCCAGGTCCAGAAACACTCTAGGACATTGCAAGCACTTTCCGGCTTCCAGAGCAACTAAGGAGCATGGGAAATCCCAGGATATCTGTGGAGCTCTAATAGTCCCTGACACGGAAGTACAGACAGGAGACAGCACAGTGCTAGAGCCAGACCTCACCAAGAACAGACCTGCAGAAGGTGAGTTCTAGAAACCCCCAGGGTGCAGGAGGAGGTGGCTGGTCCCCCTGGACACCCTCACTGGGGCTGCTTCTGGATTATCCCCAAGGTGCAGGAGGAGATGCCTGGTCCCCCTGGACACCCTCACTGGGGCTGCTTCTAGGTCTCCCCCAAGGTGAAGCAGGGAGGTGGCTGCCCTGCTGGGTCCACCAGCCCCCTGAGGGTGGACACCATTATCCACCTGACTCAGGTGAGATTTCTTCCAGACCTATAGTTGGTTGCTGTTCTCTTGCTATTTGATGGTCCCCAGTCACCATCTAGACCTGCAAACGTCTAGAATCTCCCTGAGCCTGGTTAGAACCTTCCTCAGATTGAGCGCAGGTGACCCACCTCCCTCCTGTACCTGCAGACTCATTCCCTCCTTCACTGTCCCCCAGCCCAGCCTCAGCACCCCTTCCCCTTTCTTCAAAGGCCCCTCCAAAATCCTGCTGCCTGCACTTAGTTTCTTAATCTTCTACACACTAACCTATTGGTCCATTTGTTAATACTTCAGATTCTTTTCACTCCTCCAAGAGGTGCAGGCCAGGCCGCAGTTCCTGGTGCCTTCAGGGAACTTTGTGTGAGGGAGTGGTTCTCCTGAGCCTCCTCCTCAAGTGACCTGGGAGGGTAAGTTGAGCCATGGCTTTGACCCTGATGGCCCCAGCATACCCTAGGACAACCTGGACCCACAGAGGCTATGAGCTAATGGAGAATAGTGTACATGATCCGCACACCTGAGCTTTGACACCTGTCAGCGCCAGGTATGCATTCTGGCTTTGCTCTCGCTAGTGGAGTGATTGCCCATGAATTTCCTCTTTTCAAGTCCCAGGTTGCTTGTTGGGATAGGATAGCGGCATTTGCCTTTGGGGTGTGTGAGGGTGAAGGTCATACCCACAGAGTTCCCAGTCTTTTCCTGAGTATACCGTTACAGAGTGCCCTGGTGCAGCCTTTGCCCTCCAGTCCCTGTGTGCTCACGGCCTGAGGCCCCTGCCTCCTTGTCCAGCTCTGTGCATGATGAGCCCCAGTTTTGTACAGCTGCCGCAGCCGCTGTGGATGTGCCTCTAGCTGGGTCAGTGATGCAGCGTAAAGCAACCCTCTGGCAGTTTCCTTGCCAGAAGCCATGAAGGTCGCTTCCAGCTCAGACTCAGGTCCCCATTCAACTACCTGTGGCTCTCATGTCAGGGTGACATGGCCTAAAATGAAGGCACCCATCTGGAAGGGACCATTGCCCTCTTTGTAGAAAGTGCCTGTAGGGCTGACGCAGTGGCTCTGCAGTTACATGCACAAGTTTTCGGGTTCGAACCCCAGCACCAGGTACACAATGAAGTGAGAGGAACAAAAGCCACAGGAAAAAACAAATACAATTGATTCTCTCTCTCACTGTCTTTCTCTCTCTTTTGAAATAAATAAACAAATAGTGTCTGTGTAAGTAGCAGGCACTCAGGAACAGTCACTGTGAAGATGACTGTGGCCTACGCCCACCATCACTACCAGAACCCTGGGGACAGCAACCAGCAGGGCAGAGCCCAGCTTCTCCAACTTGAGTGGGTGCACACCTCACCTGTGGGTCTTATTAAACTGCAGATGCAGGTCCATCAGGTCTGGGTGGCTCCCAAGGGACACGTCACACAGGATCACAGATTCTCTCTGAGCTGGAAACCCATCTGTACAGCCAAGTGGACTCCGTGTGCGTGGGTAACAGCCACATCATTGCAGCTGCTCCTAGGAAGGCTGGGAAGATGGGCCAGCAGTGCAGGCAGGGGCCACGTTCCAGCAGCAAGCCTACCCTCTGTACCACAGAAGGTCCCTTACAGGAAGCCTCTCAGCTGGGTGCTGCTGTACCCATTGACTAGTATAGCACTTGGCTTGAGCCCAGTAGGTTCTCACAAATAGTGGTTGAGCAGAAGTGAACTTCTCTTTGGTATACTCTAAAACACGAGTGCACACAGCAAGCACTCAGACTGCCTCCTGGGGCCAGGGGCCCTGAGGGAGGTGCCAGTGCTGTACCTGGTCGTAGAGACAAGCAGACCTTGGCTGACCCAGCTGGGCTTGAGGGCCTGTGGTCCCCTGGAGGAGGCGCCCTTCATGCTCACCAGTGAAGAACTCAGCTGGCTTCAGGGAGCACCTGGTCAAGCCAGAGGCTGCCAGGGCCTGGGCAGGAACCAGCCTGAGGGGCAGCAGAGGAGCGCTGAGCCTGCCATGGCCAGGAAGGCCTGGCGACAAGACTGACGCAATCCAGGGTGCTGCAGAGCCTGGGCTGTGGGAGGCCCTTCCAGAGAGGGCCTGGCAGCAAGGAGAGCAGTGGAAAGCATCTTTCCCTGTGCCTGTCTGGAACCCACAGCTCCTGCAGAACAGCTCAGGGACCGGCAAGGGACGGGCAGGGCATCTGCCCAATACAGGGATAAAATCTTGTTGGCCTTGCTGGGATGTAGCCTAGGAGCTTACTCTCCTGAGAAAAGAAAGAAGAGATGGAGAGGCACTCTGTAACGGTACACTCAGGATGTGGCAGGGGACTGGGCTCACAATGGGAGAGGGGGCCGCCTTCCTTCTGCCTCATGGCCACCTGGAGTCACGCCCGTGCAGGAGCTGGCTGCCGCCTCGAGTTTGCTTTCCTCCAGCTCTGTGTGGAAGCAGCAGGGTCTGCAGTGCACAGATGGGGACTAAGTCAGACCCAGCACCAGCTCAGATTCAGTGCATGCCCAGCTGTATGGGAGAGGCAGCCCTGACAGGCAGAGTTTCCTGCCCCAAATCCCAAACCCCAATGCCCAGCACCTGAAACCTCAGCAGTCCTATGGTGGGAGCTCTGTTGTCACAGGAGGACATCATGGACAGGTCAGATTTGACACAGGATATCTCCGAGCAAGCTGTGAAGTGAGGAGTCCATAGGCCCAGCGCCCACGTGAATCACCTCCCTGAGCCGCCCCTGAGAAGGAGCAACTGTTGGCCCAGTTTGCATGGTGAGTCCTCAGGCCCTGCCTGTCCTATGTGGCTGGCCTTCCTCCCTCTGGCCTGGGCTTGGCCTCCATGATGAGTCCTTGGGGTGAGTCCTGAGGCCATGCCTGTCACTATGTGGCCAGCCTTCCTCCCTCTGGCCTGAGATTTGCCTCTGGACACCACCTTAGTCACTCACCTCTGTTCCAGTCATTGAAGCCAGTTCTCAAATCCCACTGTGGCTTCAGGGACATCCCCTGGTGATCACCAAGTAACAGAACCCCGGGATTAATCCAGGATTTAGATTCTGAGACACATCTCCCCTTACCACCTCATAGCCTGATGCCCTCAGGGACAGCAGTGGGCCCCTCTGGACTTCAGTGGAAAAGCTGTCATTCTAGGTGGGAAGGAGCAGAGGGCAGGGGCCAGCACTGGGGGCCACCCTTGCAGACCACAGGGCTCCTCAGCTCCTCACAGGAGGCAGGAAGAACTGGAGTAGAGGCCCCAGCTCAGGAAGGATGCCTTGCCCTGCACCTCCCTCCCCCAGCTGTCCCGCCCCCTCCCACTGCCCAGCACCCTCCCCGGGGTTCTGCAGCCAGGGGCTGCTGTCCAGCTTCCTATCGGTGCTGCTGACTTTGGGACTTGAGCACATCAACTTGTTCAGGCTGACATGATGACCAAGTGGGGCATCACAGACGTTGTCCTTGATGCAGCCCGGCCGACATGCCCCTGCGGAGAGCGGACAATGTCCCTGCAAGCCTGCACTGCTCTTTCCTCATGCTCTCCTTTCTGGGAGCTGCTCTTCGTGGACCTTCGCCACCGGCCTTACCTGCTCACGGCTATGTTCTCGAGATTCCCAAGTTCAGTTCTAGCTCCATGCTGAAAGAAAGGGAAGTGGAAAAGTTACGAAGGTGTTCAGTTTGGAAATCGCAGATGGGAAGCACTGCAGGCCAGCTCGGCCTGTGTGTGAGTGTCTTAGGGGAGAGGTGAGTGTCCACAGGCTCCTGGGGGTCGGCAGGGGAGGACACAGGCCACATCTGGCCCAGGCAAGCCCTCCCACCATGGGGCTCACCCTACCGCTCCCTGGATGCCACAGCTGTGGACCCTCAGGATGGCTCCTGAGAACTTGTCGTGTTGCCTGGGAAGCCCCCTCCTACCTTGCTTCACTGGAGGGGGTTACACTGGGCACACAGCTGAGGCAAGGCACCCTGGGCCACAGCTGCACCTGGCAGCCTCTCAGGGCAGCTTCCTGGGGATCCCGACTTGGAGAACCCAAGCTACATACAGGGCAAAAGATCCAGGCCCAGGGAAGGAAGATAGCAGGCCAGGCAACTTCCCACTAGAAAACCAGGCTCTGCAAGCTCTTCCAGGCTCTGAACAGTGGCCTCACCTCCGACCCACCCATGTTCCAGGCTTTTCCACAAGCAGGACAACTCCTTCACTCCTTCCCTCACTCGGGCTGCTTTGCTCCCTAGCCTGCTGTGTACTTCAGAGACCTTCCTGTTCTGTAGGAGGGCGACCGCTTTGCTAAGCAGCCTCTCCTTCAAGCCACCTCCTTTCAAAGGCGAGTCTGCTTCCTCTCTCCAGAGATGCTGGGCATCGAGCCAGAGGCTGCCCAGGAAAGGACTTTGAGACAGCACACAGAACATCCCAGCACCTGCAGGAAGGAGTACAGAAGGTGCCCACCTCTACTCCGGCAGAAACCTTGTCTGCAGCCATCTCTAAGACATGCTGGTGCTGGCTTCCAGAGGCAGGTTAATGCTAAGGGTCAGGGTCAGGACACTGGAAGCAACACTTTCAAGACTCCCAAATCCAAAGGTGCTTTGCCTGGGGCTGGAACAGTGGCTCAGTGGTTAAAGTGCTTGCCTGGCATGTGTGAGGACCTGGGTTCAAGCACCACATAAGTGTCAGAGAAACAAAGGCTAGATGGAAAAATAAATAAAATTGATTCTCTCTTTCTCTCTGTCTTTTAAAAAAACAAAAACAAAAACAAAGTGCTTTTGCCTGATGTGGGTTTTTGCATAGGAAGCAATCCAAGGCTTGAAATTAAAAATCACAGGCTCTCAATATGATGAAACTGAAACATGAGAGTGTATTGTAGCCATTAAACAATAGGTTGTGAGAAATGTATCAATCTTCTCTTGCTGTGCCACAAATCACCACTCTTGGTGGCTTAAAATGCCACACATTCGTGACCTGAAGGTGGGGTGTGGAGTGACCAGTGCTCCGCTCAGAGCCTCTGACACTGTGTCCAGGACCATGTTCCATGGAGCCCAGGCCCTCTACAGCTCATGTGGGCAGCTGTGGGCAGAGTGCAGTGACCTGGTCCTTGCTTTCCAATGGCTGGTGCTGGGTAACCCCTCAGCTCCCAGCCCCTGGCAGTTCTCAGCAGAGCTCTGCTCTCCCCGCAAGCTGCCACCCAAGCAGGAGAGAGCTGCCAACCACCCCTCCTCCACACGACCAACTTGGAGGTGACCGGCCTGGACTTCTTTACGTCAGCCTGTCCCTTCTGCACACGAGGTAGTGTGTTCAAGGAGCCACAGCCCAGTGGACAAATGGGTCCCTCTGCAGCCCAGGGAGGGAGCATGCCTTCCTGGTTGTGCTGAAATACTCTGGCACCGATCATAATAAGCATAGATTTCCATGAGTAAAAGGCAGTCTGTAACAATAATTTCCCAAGAGAGCTGACACCTTTCTAAGGAGTAAACCTTTGTGCAGTCACCATAAGGACTAATTCCTCCTCAGGGCTGGCTTGTCGACCAGCAGGAATTTATGGGATACCAACCTTGTTTGTACCAAACACTGTGCTAGATTTTATGGAGAACAAAACCAAACAACACTAAACATTGTCTTTTTTCTAAAATAGCTCAGAATATTTTGTGTTGTTGAGAAAGTACTTAGAACACATGCAATAGTATTAAAGAACACAAAGCAGAACTAATAATACAAAACAGCCTTGCAGAAAATTGTGAAGTAGGAGACCAATATTCACTGACATAAGAAGAGAGCGAATCTTCATCAGTTCTAATGCAAGGAGTGGTTAGACTTGCTCTGTTAGGAAAGAGCTGTTGGAGGTGTGAAGTGAGGAGACAACCCCAGGACCATAAGTGTGCAAGGACAACCACTGCTTGCTATCACGCGAGGCACCATGGTCCCTAGCACACAAGGAGACGACCCATCACTCAGGGCACAGTGGTCCTGGCACACAAGAATATCCAGCCATCACACAGGACACTGTGGTCCCTGGCACACGAGGAGATTCCCCCATCATGTATGCAGGGCACCATGGTCCCTGGCACACAAGGAGATTCCCCTACCACACAGGGTACTGTGGTCCCAGGCACACAGGAGGTCCTGCCCACTCTATGAGGCAGGACATTTTTCCCCTCTTCCCTTTCTTAGGTAAGGTGAGGTTTCCCAACACTCAACTGGACAAAATAACAATAATGGAAACTACTCAATGATCTTTTTAATTTCCTGAGCTCTTTCAACCTCTGTACACCCTATGTTAATGCAAATCAAATTTGGGCGCATTGTACTTTACCTACTGAAAAATAGTTTCAATTAGAAATTTAATTACACTGTCGAGGAAATGGAAGCGACAGTTTCTTTGAATTTTATACATTATGGAAACCTCCGAAGTGCTCTAAATCTGCTAATTGATTTCTGTACCTGTTATGTTTGATTAGCTGTATTTTATTGTCTTCTTGATTTTAATTAACCCTGGGCTTGTCAAAATCCTTCCAACGACAAAGGATGTATGATAAAGTGTGATAAACTCTATTAACAGGGGCTGACTCTTGTCAGTAATTGCTCTCATGCACAAGAGTTATTAGAAATTAGTGCATAGAGAAAAGAAACTGTACTTTTGGTAACAATATTTATTGGAAGCCATAAATCTGTGGATTGCCCTCTCTGTGCTGCTGATAAGCAAATGGGAATCACCATGGGGTCCTATAGAGGATCAATCACTAGGTGGATGTCATGCAAATATCAAGAGTGGAAAATGGGAAGAGTTATGAAGTCTGAAGGATGAGCACTAACTCACACCCATGCCCCTATCTGCTCAAATCAGGAACCGGTCCTGGGGTGGAGTCAGAGGCAAAGCCAGACAGCAGGTTGCAGCGGAGCCGAGTTCAATGGGTCTGTGTGCGATCAGCACCCGAAAAGCTGACGAATTTCCCAGAGGACCATGGTGGCTGTCATGCCCATGGCAGATGGCACTTCCTACCCAACAGAAACACTGGCCTCTGTTGAGGAGAGAGAAGGCTTGTGCTCTGCTGTCTGCCTCAGAAACAAGGGGACAAGGCGGTTTCAACTGTCCAAGCATTAGCTGATGTCCTCCTTAGAATTCAGCAGCAGCAGCACTGCCTGGGTCTTCAATGCTGAAGACGCCGCAGAACCACCGCTGTCTAGTCCACACGGAAGTTTTCTCCACACTGACAGCGCAGGAAGCCCGTACACCTGGACACATGACGTCAGCCATTGCAGTCAGTGACTCCGCACAATCAGGCCACACAACCGTGACGTCTTCGTCTCGTAAGCAGCCTCCAGGCAGTGGGTTCTGAATGTTCATGCACGCACACCACTTACATGTATGCATACGTACTTGTGGGAATGTGTGCCAAAATGTCCATGAACACAGGTATGTGTTCTTGGCACATGTGTGTATGCACATGTGTCATGTGCACACATGCTTGTGGTGGTGGGGACATGTATGTGCACGTGTATGTGTTGTGTGTGCACACATGTGTGCATATGAGCTTGTGGTGCATTGCATGAACATATGAACTATGTGGTGCATGTGTTCTTTTGCATGTGGGCATATCTGTGGTGTATGCGTGTGCATGTGTGATGTGTCTGATGTGCACTCGTTTATGCTTATATGTACAGTGCATATAGTGTGATATGTATGTGCATGTGGGGGGCATGTAGGGGGTATTGTGCATGTGTGTATGGAGAGATAGGGTGAGACAGAAATTTAAGTATCTTAAAAAGAGAATAGAAATTTGTTTGATACTTCCACAGAATATTTTTTAAAAATCTACCAGGTAACTATTGTAAAACAAAATTCAACAATTCTTAAAGGAAAGGTTTTGCAGAATATATTTATTTCACTACAATTATAAATACATGAAAAGAATTTGGTACACAAATTTTAATTCTTAGAGATTAAGAAAAGTACTCCAGGGTTGGGGGCATAGCTCAGAGAGATACTGCTTCCCTAACAGGTACAAGGTACTAGGTTCAAGCCCCACACCAGGAAAGAAAGAAACAAAGAAACAGTGAGAGAAAGAAAGGAAGGACAGGGAAAGGAAAGGAAAGAAAAAAGAAAAAGTGGGTCTACAAAACCATTGATCAGAAAGGAAAAATTGTTGAGGGAAACATTTTAAGTAGAAAAATGAGAAGAAAGTCTCAAAAAGTAAAATAACATTAGTGAGATTTTACAGATTGGTGAGTCCCGTAAATACACATGGATCACACTCTACTGTGATGGAGAAAAGCTCACCTTTGGCTCCAAAGCCAAAATCCAACTTTGTGCTGTCTACAAAGATTAATTTAATGTAATAACCACATGACTAAGCCTTTCCGCTCCCATTTATTTACTCAAAAATATGTATAAAACGAAAATATGGATGTCCACATGCAGACTTGCAAGCAAGAGTTCGTGGAAGATTCATTTGTTACAAGCATCTATTAAAGCGTCTGTGGCGAATCCGTGTGCTAAGGGATCACAGCAGGAAGGAATCTAGGACCACAGTTACCTCAAAGGCATTGTGCTGAACAAGCCCAAAGTTAAAACAGATGTGTGGTGTGCTTCTCCTTGTACAAAATTCCAGAAAATATGATGGTAAGCGCAGAGCTCAGGGACTGCCTGGATCCACGTGAGGGATCTGGGCAGTAAAGAAGGGTGGGTCGTTTTGAAGAAGGTCAAGTTACAGCTCATCTCCGCACACCTGGTGGGGACTGTTGATTTTGTGAAAAGATCACTAAAGATGCATGTTGCCCCCACCACCATGAAGGGGCTCTTTGCAGGCACTCAGAGTGAGAAGGGAGGAAGCTCAGTGCGTGACGAGATGGCTCGATTGTCCTTGTGTGAGCATGCAGTTGGCCACAAAGGAAGGGAACTCTAGCACTGTCTTTCAACTGTAGACAAGCCAGAAACACTGGGTTCGGCGGGCTTTCACCTTTCATCTCTAAATGACATTTCAAAGAAAAAAAAACAGCAACAATCTTAAAAAATAACTTAATAAACAACTAATAAAGCTCTAGGTGAAACAGTAATAGGAAAAAAATAACTAAAAAAACTACAGAACAGGGAATAGACATCAATCAAGGCCAAGTGACAGAGGCAAAAGGTGATCTCCCTGAGTGTGAACTAGAGCCACGCCTGCTCAGTGCCCAGCGGAGCGTCTGGCTGGAGGAAAGAGTGGAGGAGCTGCCTGGGATTCAGGAGCTCGGCCAAACTGGACCCTGCTGCCAGGCTGTGAGGAGGATGCGGCATGGCCAGACAAGACGCAGCTGCTTTCTTTGTTTCCAGGAACTGGGTGAAGCTGCAGCTGGAGAGCTAAGATGCCCACACGCATCATCAGGACCCGCGTCCAGAAGCACGGGTGCGAGGAAGCATGCTGGACGGTGCTACACAGAGCACAGGCTCGGGCCACACCGTCAGACTTTGTCCTCAGTGTTTGTCTTTCGGGGTTTATCTTCATGGCATGAGCCAGCAGCCCAGCTTTTTTTTTTTTTCTATCTTCTCAGAACAGGTGGGGGCTCTGCTGCACACGGTGCCCGTTCCCATCCTCTGAACAGGTGGGGGCTCTGCTGAGCGCAGAGCCTGATCCTGTCTTCTGAAACCTGCAATCTGTCCATCTGGATTGGATTATTTAAAGCCCCTAATGCTCTACCACTGTTCCATTTGCATATGTGAACTGAGAATACATTCATTTTCAAGAGAAAATTTTCTTTTTCTAGAGGACTCCTATTACTATTACTGGTTGATAATACCTCTCATAAAACATAAAGAAAAATTGTGAGGGTATCATTAAACAGACTCAAGAGCTTTGGAGCCAGCTGGTGCTTTCTGTTGGAAATCTCTTGTCTGCACGTGTGAGTTGGAGGATGTGGATTCCTGCAGTCAGCATGTCCGGCCCCCTGACCACCTTTGTGGCACTGTTACTAGACATTATGAGAAGTTGATCCCACACAGTGCACCTTCTGTGTGCACTGACCTAGTTTGGAGCTCAGCAAGTTGTTGCTCAGCTTTTAAAACACTGGTGACTCTCTCCAGAGGGTCTTAAAACACCAGTGCCAGGTGCTGCCTGGTCCCGCACAGGCCGGCTCAGCATTCCAGGCCATCTCAACAAGTCCCCAGGCTGAGGCCAGCAGTTTTGTAGGTCTGTCCCCAAGGTACCCAGGGGTCCCACCAGGAAGCCTGCCATTTCATTTTGATTTGCTTTGGAACACGTGCACACACCAATTTCAGTGAGCACCGAGAGCACTTGCTGACCCAGTACCTCTGCCCCAAGAAGGCACACAGATGGCGCTGTTCCGGGGGGACAGGCACACACTCTGCAGAGGCTCCTCCATGAGCTCCGCCTCATAGAGACAAACTGTCCACCAAGCAGACTTTGGCATCCACGATGTTGAGCCAACCTGAGGGCAAAGACTGTAGCTGGAAGCTCTCTGTAGAATCGCGTGGCACCTGGGGTCACGTGAGGCGCAGGAGGCTGAGTGACAAGAGTTCACAGCCTACCGGGGAGGGGAGGGGCTTGTGCAGCTCTGGCTGATGTGTGCAATTCAAGGTGAAACATCTCACAAAGCAGCAACGGATGAAGTGGAGGAGTGAGTGAGAGGTAAGCCCTGTCTTGAACCCGGGTCTCTGGTGTGCAGCCCGGGAAGAAACACCCAACTCCTTCAAGCCTCAGTTCACCCACCCACAGAAGTGGATGTGGAATCTACCTGGAGAGGGGCAGTGACGGGACCCTTAGTTTGAGGTGCCTGCTTCCAAGATGGCACCAAATAAGCAGCAGCCCTTGTTAGGATGAGCCACCAACGTAGCACAGCTGCTGAAAGGAAAAGAAGGGTGCAGACATGGACAGAAGAGTCTGCACATCTTCCCTCCATAGTGAAAAATGGAACAGTGGCTCTTCCTGCCTACCACACCTGTCAGGGTGAGCCTGTGGCCAACCAGCCACCCGGGTAGCATGTCCCAGGCCTCTGGAAATCCACTCTGATGCTGGCCCCACTATCTGTCTCTACTGTGGAGGTGCCCATTGTGTTGCTCTATGTAATTATTAAAGCCAAGAGCAACATAGATGAAAGAAGATGGCAAAGTTTTAGGTTACACTAGCAGGACAGGTCTGAGTGAGAAAGATGCTTGGCAGCAATGTTTAAGCAGCAGGGCTCTGAGTAAAACATTAACCAATTTTATTCCATTGTTCCCCCAGATGTGAAACACCTACTAAGATTTAAACACAGTATGTAATGTATAATTTATAACAAAATTATAACAATTGCAATATTAATACTAATTCAAATGATAATATATCCACTCTCCATTATGATTTCAAACCTATTTTAATGCAAATGATTCAATTTCTTTGAAGTTTGCAGAACTGAAAACTTGGATCTTAATGGAAGGGGTAAAACAGGATGCAAAGTTGTAGTGGATATGCTCCCACTTAAGTGGATTGCTCCCACTTAAGATCTACGTACCAGTAAGCTTCTGTGTTTAAGACGCCCCAGGCTTGCGGCTGAAACAACAGTTTGCATGGTTCACGATTCTGCAGCAGTGGGCTGAGGCTGGGCTCAGAGGTGGCTCCTCAGCTAGGTCCAGCCAGGCCAGGGTCGCTAGGGAAGCTGTGATTGGCAGCAGGTCAGCTGGGAGCTGCTGGGCATGGTGGCCTCCGCAGCAACAATTCTGTGCACACTGGGTCTCGCATCTTTCTTCAGGCTAGCTGGCGCTGTTCTCCTGTATCAGGGGGAGGGGGGGAGAGAGAGAGACAGAGAGAGAGAGAGAGAGATTGCCAAGCTCACTTGCACTTGGTTTTCACATCTAGTCAAGAGGCCAACTCAGACAGAAAGGGTGAATGGAGCTCACTGCTCGGTGAAGGAGCCTCACAGCACACAGTAAGAGAATGGGCAGGCAGGAGGAGCTAGGGCAGCTGACAGTCAGCTCTTAGTGTGCACAGGAGAAAGGTTTGCAAGTCAGCACATTAACATTCACCTCGTACTTTTGGTAATGTTTAGTTCTATATTTTCCATCATCCACCTTTTCTACCAAAAAAGCTTCATTTTTATAAGCAGATAAAAATAAATATTTTTAAATGTGCTTCTCCCATGCATGCATTGGATGGTACATCAAAGTCACTTAGGGTTGCAGAGAAAAAGCACCTAGTATGTTCTAGGTGGAAGTAGAAGGCTTCTAGAAGAGCATCCTGCACTGAGTGCTGAAGAAGCACGGGGAGGGCTCAGCTCAGCCAGGGCAGGTGAGGACTCTCCAGGCAGAAAGCATGGGAGCAATGTCATGTTAGTAAAAGCAGAGGGCTAAAGTAATGGTAAGGTTCAGACCCCGAGAGGAGCTGAGAGAACAGAGGCCAAGCACAGACAGGTGGGGGCAGGAGGGGTGCCCCAAGGGCCGTGGGTTTGAGGATGCAAGGTGCTCTGTGGCAGTGTACACCTGTCTTTGCAAACGCAGAGCAGCATGCTTTTGAGAGCAGGCGCTGGGGCTGGGGATGTGGCTCAGTGGAGGGCACTTGCCTAGCACGCCCAAGGCTGAGTTCAGTCCCCAGCACCACGCACACACATGACATGAAAACAGATTCTTTCTCCTCATGGACCTAAAAGTGTCACTACGGTCATGTGGACCCTGCTACTACAGGGATTTGCACTCCCAGAAAATTCCAGAGTGACATCAAGAGGCTGGCGA
The DNA here is from genome assembly GCA_004027875.1 of Aplodontia rufa. Classification (NCBI taxonomy): domain Eukaryota; kingdom Metazoa; phylum Chordata; class Mammalia; order Rodentia; family Aplodontiidae; genus Aplodontia; species Aplodontia rufa. The sequence continues at coordinate 17,362 of PVKS010022855.1, forward strand.
TCTCGTTTCTCGGCAACTCCAGCCACGCCTCCCCTCCCCTTGTGAGGCATAGAGAAGTGGGGAAACGTGGCTCTGGAGGATTTTTAGAGCAGAATTAATAAGCACCTGCTGATTAAATTTGGGCTATAAAGTTGCAATATAGCTGTCACAGTTCTAGTGACTGTGGTCTATGCCATGTGTTTTCTAATGAGGTGCTTAATTAAAATGAGTGCCTCGATATGCAAATTCCTAGGTGCGGTCAATCAACTGGTTGTTTATGACTTATGAGAGGGCCCTGGGTCCCCAGTATGTTGTGGCATTTAATCAAGCTTGTGGTCCCTGAGCTGGGACGTTAACCTACACTCCCATGAGCGGGGTCACTCTCAAGAGCCTCCTGGCACCTGGCCCCGTGGAAAGATCAACACAGCAAGCAGGTGGAAACATCGTGCTGGAAGACCAGGTGAGGAAGGCCTGGCCCACTCCACTCCTGAGCTCCACAACCTGGTGTTGACGTTGCGTGGAGAGCAGTGGGCCTTTAACTAGACTTAACTAATAGTACAAGATGTCCAACTAGATTTGAATTTCAGAAAAGAAGAAATGAAATAGGGGACTCACTCATGCTAAGAAATACTCACCATTTGTTCAAAAATCATTGGCCCAAGTTCTGAGGCTCTGTGAAGGACCATCCTCCTTCTGTGGAGGCCCCGCAGGACTTCCCTAGGCCTGGAGGAAACCGAGAGGGGGCTAATGCTCTGGGCTCCGGGTGTTACAGCAGAGGCAGGGCGGGTCCTCCTGGGAGTCAGCGGTCGTCTCTGGTCAGAAGCCCTGGCGTGCCTTGGCTGGGCAAGTCACCCTTTCCTGTGATCCCAGGGAACTCTGGGTAGCATACCCAGTGAGAGCCAAGTGCGTTCATGCAGCGCTGCAAGTCAGTTAATTTGCTAATTTGAGAGCCAGCATGCTGACTGTTAGCAGCTACCCAATCCAAATGTACAGTGGTTTGGGAATTCTTTTAAAATCAGGATTTTATGAAAATATAAAATATGAGCTTCAAGTTAAAACATTCACTTTAAGGAACATAACTAACTTAGGAAGAATCCCCTACACATCAACTAGAGAAGATGAAGCATTTGGACGCTCCTCTTCAACTCTTCCTCATTAAGAAATCCGGACCTTTGGCTGGCAGGACTGCGAGAAGCACAGCCCTGAGTGAAGATGGCAGCTTCCCTTCCTCCCGGCCTGAGTTGGAGGTCCTGCCACATGCACAGGTTGTCTCTGGAGGACGTTTCCGTGCACTAAGGCCCCTGCTTCCTGGACCCTGCAGGTGCCGTCGTCTGTCCTCGTCGTGCTGAGTGTCTTCCAAGAGTGCCACTGAGGCTGCTTCCAGGACATTCTGCCAAATGTGTGCTAATTACTTCCCACCCAGGAACAGCTTCCGACGCGCGTGTGTGGAGCCAGCTCTGCTAATGCACCGCACCGTGCCCTGCAATCGCATCTATGGCGGACAGCCACCTGCTGGGATGAGGGTGATCCTCCATCCTCAGCAGGAAGTGGCTCTGGGCGGACTGAAGGCACGTTCCCCCAGCACAGAGCGGGCTCCTCACTTCTTTCTTTCCTTCACTCACACTCCCACAAATCGCTGCGGAAAGCCTACAAGTACCAGGCATTCACCACCTCCTGGGAATATGAATGCCATGTGGGCTCTGGCTTCCTTGGAGTCAGGATTCATCTGATAATTGTGGGAGTGGGGAATGTTTTGATAGTGGAACATATCAGGTGGGGATGCCACAGGGGATGTGACCTGGTCAGGAAGATGGGACAATGCATGCTCCAGGGCCGGAGGGAGGAGAGGGAACCTGGTGCCTTCATGGAAATGACCAGAATGTACGGGAGGCTCTAGGAGACCCAGGAGCTTGCAGAGAGGATGGCAGGAGCTCAAATTCTGGTGGGGAAGACAGATAGCAGAGACAGCACTGACAAGACCACCTCACACACCGGCCAGCTTTATGAGATGGGGACCAAGTGGCTGGCAGCGGGACTCTTTCCGCAAGCATGGTCAGGACTTGTTTTAACAGAGGGAGTTTGTGTTGTCTGCACAGAAGAAGCCGTTTCCCATGATGTCCTGAGACCAAGAAGCCCAGAGTCTGGCTGGCATCCAACCTTGTTGTTACAACTTTGTTACAACAGTGATCTTGTGGCTTTGCTGGATCTGGATCAGGGGAAGAGCTCACAGAAAAAAGACTGGGTCCAGAAACATCTAGAAGAGCCTGGCTGGGCTTGTTGATGGAGCCATGTGGGGATGGACAGAGAAATAAGGATAGGCCCTTTTTGTTCAGGCAGGTGGCTGGTGGTGCCCCTTCCTCCAAGGAGTTGTGCCTGGTGTGTTGGGTGTGAGGTGCACACTGTGCATCCAAGCACATGAAGCTCAGAAGAAAAGGTCTGGGCTGGAGGTGTGGACCAAGGAAAGCAAGAACCGTGAACCCTGGGCCTGGATGCAGCCCTGAGGAGCGCCAAGCTGCGGTTGCTTGCAGTGGGGTGGTTCTCCGTGCTACAGCATGTAAAATAATAACGGCAATAATGCTGGATGATGGCAAAATGTGCAGGCTGGGTTGTGTGGTAGGTCCCTGCTGACCTGGGAATCACAAGTGTGATTCCTGAGCCAGAGAAGCCCCAGATGTGGTGCAGGCGTGGGCACAGGGACCTGCAGCTGAAGTAGGAGAGGTAGAAGGATTCTGTAGGGGCACAGGGAGGGTGGTGGGGCTGCTCTGGAGCAGCATGGAAAGCAGGTGCGGAGGGGAACGTTCCCGTCTCCAGGACAGAGACAGCTCTGTGCAGCTGCATCAACCTCACCAGAACTCAGGGCAGAGCCCCCAGAGCACACCCATTGGCTGACGGACATTTTGAACATTCAAACACTGATAATGAAAGCTTTGTATGTTATTGATGCAAAACAATTAAAGATCAACTCACTGTCACCTGAACCAGATCATAATTGCCTTGGATCTGTGTTCTGAGGCAGTTAAGTCAGAGGCCCTCTTGGACACTGCAGGTAGCCTGTCCTGTGTGAGCTTGGGCTGAGCACATGGCCACTGGGTCTGGCCAGGAGACCCTGGTGATCAAGGCGAATGGCTTGTGACTTCCCATGTGAGCCTGAGCACCCAGATGCATTGGCCAGCGCTGACACCCACCTGCAGGGACCGCATCTGGGGTGTCCCTTGACTCCGCAGTTCACCATCCACATTGTATCCCATGACAATGCTCCCAAAAAGACAGTGTGAGCAAAGCCACTCTGCTCGTGGAGCGAATAGCAATTCACATGTGACCGAAGCGAATTAAATCAGAAAATGAAACACAGAAACAACGCCCAATAGCCTGAGACTGGGAATAATCAGCAGAGATTTTCCAGAATCAAGAATAAGGTTGAAATTACTGATTCTTCAATTGTTTCTAATCGTAATGATATAATGTTATTAGATCTTATTCACAGTCCTTAAACATCCTCACTGCCACCACATTCCTTTTCTTTAATTCATTTTAATTCCCAAGTATGTCAGGACATTTGCTGATGGACCCCAGTCAGTTCTGCAGTTGTTCTGGAAGGTGACCACGGCAGCTTTGGGCACACCAAGAAGGGTAAGGAGACTTTCGAGGCTGGCCACATCCGGGGAAAGCAAGAAAACCTGAACTGCTGGCTTCGGGGGATGCTCTTCATGGCGTGGAGCCTGAGGGCTGGACCCTGCTCTTTCAGGACCTAGGAGATGTCCACACAGCTCCGGCCCAGCAGAGACTAGAATCCTCCAGATCTTCCAGTAGAGGAAGCTCAGACCCATCTGCTCATCCAGTAAGTGGGCTTGAAGTCCAGAAGTGTCCTCCCTGCCCAGCTCCTTTGGAAGAGACCCTCACCGAGCAGCAGGGATTGGTTGAGGCTCTAACTTCCAGTCCAGGGTGATCTTCTCTCCTGGCTGCCTTCTCATGAACCACTCGGGTCTGGAGGCTGGCAGCACATGCTTCTTTTCTAAGGGACCAGTAACTGAACCTCTAGCAGCCAAACCAAATGCTGTCTTGTGCAAAATGAATCTGAGCACTTTACAGTCAGGTCTGTGAAACAAGAGGTCACTCCAGGCTTGGGCCTAGAAGCAGACCCAGAGCCCTAGTACAGGGACTTGGAGTTCTGAGCTCAGGCCCTCCCAACACCCTGCAAACCCTTCACCCAAGTCATGCCAGTGAACTCCAAAAATCTAGAGCAAGCAAGCATAGTTTAGTGTACTTTTTAAAAATTCAGATTACTGCCATAGAAAGGAGCCTCTCTGTCACAGCTGGTGGCTCTGACAGGCAATGGACTGAGCTGCAGACCTGCGCTTCAGAGAGGGAGACTTCTGCATTCCTCTTTGATCTGATTTTCTTTATTTAACAGACAATTATAGACTCTTTAAATCCCAAAGGTTCAGAGACAGCAAATAATTACTAGTAGCAATTTTAGAATAAAAGCAATCCAATTGAGTTCCATTAAATTATGCAATACTGAGGTGGCTTTTTTTATTTAAACAAGGACAGTCAACTCAAATCCCAAACAATCCTTATACTGCCTCAAATTCCTTGTGACAGCTGCCTGTTAAATTTCTGACCTGTTTGTAAAAATCTGCACACCATCTACCAAAGGGATACACACGTGATTGCAAACTTCTGTTCTAAGGGCATTAAATAAATTATTTCTTTAAGATCATATGGCAGATCTATAATTAATTAAACTCACCATGATATTACGGCAAAATGATTCAGTTTTTCTGAAAAGGTAAATGTAATTTGCCGATCTGGTATTTGGAAGAATGCTTTGCCCAAAATCAATTCCTTTAGTTTCTAGAGAATAGGAACTAGAGGCAATCTCATTTTAATTATATCTCTTTATTGCTAACAAAGGAATGATTTATGCAATTAAATTAACTGGCTAGAAAATTATTCTCAGCTGGGCTGCCCTAATTCTTTGCTTTCTGAACTGCAGGCTCTTACACTTTCCTATGTAGATTAATTTTTCTGATATGCAAACAATGCCTCTTGTGTTCGTCTTTTCCATTTATTTTTTTTTAATTCAAAAGTCTCCTTTTCTTCCTGCCAACGACATGAGTAATATTTGTTGAACTGTTGGGCTCTGACTAGTTTTTTTCCTTAATGTTAAAAAGATGAAAAAGATCTTTTCTTTCCAATCTCATTATTCCAGAACAGAGCAAGACTTGTGGGTCTCTTATCTGTGCTGCAGGAACGGCAGCAGAAACATGAAGAACTGCGAAACACCGAGGGCTACAGAATCCAACAGAGGTGACAGGTCACCCTCCCTCTGCTGCCTCCACTCCCAGCCCATCTGAGGCCTCTCTTGCCCGTCTTATTTCCTCTGAAGCTGTTATGATTTGAATGTGAGGTGTCTCCCAAAAGCACATATGTGACAATTTGGGAAGGTTGAGTGAAATGATCGGGTTGTAAGAGCCTTACCCCAATCAATGAGCTCATCCCCTTAACTGGCAATGGTAGGCAGGCAGGGTGTGGCTGGAGGAGGTGGCATGGGCTGTGGAGTATCTGGCTCCACTCTGCTTCCCGATGTGACACAAGCTCTCTGCTCCCTCTGTCCCACTCCTCTGCTATGATGTGGAGCCTCTCCTCAAGCCCTGAAGAATGGAGCTGGCCTTCTCTGGACATAGACCTCTGAAACCATGAGCCCCTATTAAACTTTTCCTCCTGAAATTGTTGTTGTCAGGTCCTTTAGTTGCAGCAGCAAAAAAGCTCACTAAAACAGAAGTGCCCCAGGTATCCTGCTCTGTGCTTCAGCAGCTGAGTGTCGCGCTGGTTAAGCGGCCGCAGTGATCAGGACATGGAACAGAGGGGCAATGCCAGTTCACAGGTCTCCCACCTGTCTGAGTGGCTGAGGCCCTGGCAGGCAAATTCTGGGAGCAGTTCTTATGAAAGAAGACCCACTTCTGTGTTTGTGAGTGAAGACAGAATGATATGGAACTTAGGGACTGATGGAATTTTCAGGGGTCTAAATTAACAAACAATTTGAAAATATTCCCTATATTTTATTACTCATTCTTTTAGAAAAACATGGGAAGAGATGAAAAATAAGTAGACTGGGAAGTGTTAAGATGTGAAGAGAGGGATGGAAAGGAGATTGAGTGTGTTGTAGATGCAAGGTGTCCCCAAAAGCTCACGTGTGAGACAATGCGAGAGGTTTAGAGGTGAAGCGATTGGGTTATGAGAGCTTAGCCTGATCAGTGCATTGATCCCTGATGGGAACGAGCTTGGTGGTGAGTGTGGCAGGTGGGGTGGCTGCAGCAGTGGGGCCCTGGGGGTGAGCCTTTGGGGTGTACATTTTGTTCCTGGAAAGCAGAGCTCTCTCACTCATTGCCATGTCCTGAGCTGTTCTCGTCCTCCACACCCTTGTCACCTCAGCTCAAAGCAATGGCGTTCACTGTCTGTGGACTGAGGCCTCTGGAAACCATGAGCCCCCATTAAACTTTTCCTCCTCTACCTGTTCTCGTTGGGTCTTTCGGCCACATCAGTGAAAACTGACTAAAACTTTTGGTGTTTTTGTTCCAAACCTGTAAACACAGGACAGTAGCATGCTGCGGGGTCACTATTGTCCTAGGCAGGGGCCACACCTTCCTCTGTGAAGGACAGAACAGTGTGTGGACTTGTGTGCCATCGAGCACTGATCAGTTACTCACCTCTGTGCTGTGGCATGACAGCAGCCGCAGGCTGACCTGGAGCCACTGGGCATAGCTGGGCTCTGATGAAGTGCCCCTCACACAGGCAGGACGGGCACCTGTGCCAGCGTCCTGCAGCTCCTCACCTTGCCTGAGGAAGCAAGCCCTGTTCATCTCAAAAGCCAGAAAGGAAAGTCAGACAGCAAGTCCTGAGCCCCAGGCCTGCACAAGGCCCGGCCTTGATGAGTGGCGAGTGGCCACCTTCAGCAGTGCACGACCTGGCGGGTCACAGTCTGATAAGTCCATAGGTCAGTGGGGTGAAACCTAAGATCCAGAGGCAGAAGTGCCACAGTGGAAGGTTCTAGTAAGTATGGTGGGAGAGGAGAGTAAAAGGACGAGCCACACAGATGTGTGCAAAGCATACAGCTGAGGAAGAAGAGCAGCAGGAACTGGGGGTGTGCGCACGCAGTGTCTCCTTGAAATAAGTAGACAAATGACCAGGAGTGGCCAGGTGATTCACCAAGGACGAGAGCCTGGGGATGTCACTTCCCAGCCCACAGCCTGGAAGAGGAAGTGGCCCGACAATGCCCTGATGCAGAGACAGAAGAGGGGACGTCTGGCGTCCATCCTAGAGGCATTCCACCCCGTGTGTAAAAACATGGCTGACCCACTGTGCAGCCTACCTGTTGCCGCAGACACGGGAAGCCAGCTGAACACGGGCAGCAGGAGCACCTGCTGCAGACCCACCAGGGTGACTCGAAACTGTTCTGGATCCGCCTCACACTGCCCTAGGGCTACCCGTCAGGGAGCTGGGCCACGACACCATCCATGCGCTTCACCAGCTGCCACTGAGCAGAACACGTGCAGGGTACAGCCCCAGGTTTAAGATGTGAGGACTCGCTGCATGGGGCAAGGGCTCCGCACGCTCGATGGGGAGGTAAGGAAATTCCAGGGAATGGAACACTGACTTCATGGCGGGGCAGACAGGGCTTCAGTGTCATTGCTAATGCTTCCTAAGTCAGGGGATGGTACATGATTATCATTATTCACAACAGAGCTCTATTTCTGAAATACCCCTTTCTTAGGGAAGGAAGGAGGGAGGGAGAGGTGGGCCTTGGGCAAAACATGGTCATTTTAGATGGGAGGGTCTAGGCCTTGACACTGAGCCACTGTGAAGACCTGCAGGCCGTCTGACCCCCGTGGATGGAAGCTGACCTCCTCGGAGGGCCTCCTTCATTCTGAAGTCAGCTTTGACAGCCAAGTCGGCTCCGGGGATGTAATGTGTCCGTTAAGTCAGTAGAACTAGAGCAGGATAGGCTGGTCTTGAGCCAGAGCAGACCATGGGATGGTGGTGAGCCCAGACTGCCACTAGGAGGAGCGTGGGGAAAAGAGCCACGCTTTTCTACCCTGCATAGGTGCCAAATTGGGCCGTGACCCTCCGGAATTAGCCTGGCTCACCCAGATCAGGTTCTGAGCCCCTACACTCTGGAAACGCGGCCAGTAACTGTGCACTTGCTTCCACTGAAAGTTGGAAGATAGAGCCTATTTGGAAGCAGCTCCTAACACGGTGCTAACGTATGCTAGAGAGAAAGCTCTGATTGAAGACAGTGCAGTGTAAAGAGGGCTTGAACGCAGCCCAGGAAGCTAGGCTTGAGCTGCTGAGGACATTGGCAGCCATTCTGGGTCTTTGGGCAAGTGAATCAACTGGTTGCCCTAAGCACCTCTCTGAGCCAGAGTTTCCCATCTGTTCACAGGAGATAATGAGTACTGGCTACCAAGTCCACTGTGCTCACACCACACGCTCCAAGATAAAGGGGAGTGTGAGCCAGACGCTGGTGTCTTGAGCAGACAGGCACCGTGTCCTCGTGGCAGCAGGTGTGGAGGCCAGGACCTCAGCCAGGGTGCGAGTGTGGGGTCAGCACCCAGCGTGGAGAGACCCACCTTTATCTGCACTGTGGCTTAGCCGTGGTCTCAACGTGACAGGTGTCACGTGCTGGCAGGATACTGGGCTCCACCCTGAATCTGTCTCCACCTCTCAGCACATACACACTCCCTCCCCAAGTGCACACGGACACAGATCACTTCCTTTGGGAGAAGCCCGCTGCCGTGTCAAGCAGTACCAGGAAGCCCGTGTGGTGAGGAACTGAGGTCTCTGACAGATGCTGGAAGGAACAGGGACCTTGCCAAGAGCTGCTTGATCAAGCCATCTTGGATGCGGATCCTCTGGCCCTAACCGAGTCTTCAAATACAGCAGCTCTGGCAGATTGGCGGCCAACTCGCAAAAGCCCCTAGGTCGGGCCCACCCAGCTAATCTGCTCCTGCTCCTGTGTGTTAATCTGCTAAGAACTGAAGCTGTTTGTTAGCTGAAGGATAACCAATACAGGGACTTGGGCAGAAGGCTGGTGACATTCAGCAGACGTCTTTAAGTGCATGGGTCCTTGAGGACAAGACCTGTCCACATGGACCCAGATGTGTGGGGCTCCGAGGAGGGACCATCCACACTGTGGGTATAAGAAGCCCCCCACGCACTGCCTTCCTGGAGCCAAGGTTTCCTGACATGTGGAGTATTCAGTGCTAGAGCAGAGACAGTGGGGGAGCTGAAGGAGCCCTTCCAGGAAAGAGGGATCAGTGGGAGAAGCCCGCATGGGACAGTCCATCATACCCAGGACGCAGGTTTCTTCACTAAGTTTTGTTGTTTGCGCTTAATTCCATAGATACAAAACGACTCCCTGCAGCGTTCTAAGAGCTTTGGGAGAGAATGCTCATGTGGCATTTTCCCACCCATCCAGCCATAGAAGACAGCTGTAGGTGCCTTGGTCCCTTCTGTCCTCCCCCCGGCCTGGTGGCTCAGTGCAGCAGCAAGCACCAGCAGTTGGAGGGTGGTGGGAACCAGGGCACTGTGCAGTTTCTCTGGAGCTCATGCGCTTTGTCATGCGTTTCCTGGTCTAATTAGCGATGTCATAAGCTTTCTGTCTCTGGGACCTGAGAAACACGACTTGTAGGAGGAAGGCTTGCTTTGGCTCACAGTGTCAGAGGTCTCAGCCATGGTCAGCGGCTCAGTGCTCTGGGTCTCAGGTGAGGTGAAGCATCCTGGTGGAGCGGCGTGGCAGAGGAGAGCTGTCACTCATGGCAGCCAGGAAGCAGGGGGAGAAAAGTGAAAGGCCAGGGCCCAGTAAACCCTTTCAAGGCATGCCCCCAGTGACTCAACCCCTCCATGGAGGCCCCACCTCCGACGTCTCCACCGGCCCCCCCACTGCTTCAAGTTGGTAATCCACCGGTGGATTAATCCACTGATGATCCAGTCACTAGCCCAAAGCCCCACCTTGAACCCTGGCACTGGGGCCAAGCCAGCACAGGAGGCTTCGGGAGCCACTCCTGATCCATCTACAACTAGAGCAACACCGGCCGTTTGGAGGCAGGCCATTTAGTTACTGCGCTATTTAACCCCCACAATGATCTTGTGAAACAGAGGCATCTGAGGCTCAGCCTTCCGGTTCCATGCCCCCTCGCAAGGCTGGTGAGTTGCACGCAGGGAATTCTAAGGTGTCTCTCTCCAAAAGCTTCCGAAACCTTGGTGCCAAGCCCCCGTCAGTCTCTAACCCATAAGTGCTTGACTGGGCGCTGCTGCAGCGTTAAACCTTTCGCACACTCCGTCTCAGTTCTGAAGGGCAAGTAGAAAGGGACGTGAAGGGAGAAAGTGAGAGGCAAGTGCACTGCCAACCTTAGCTGCTCGTGGGTGCTGCATCCCTACAGCTGCCAGGAGTGCAGGTGCACAGGCCCCACTTAGACTCACCGAACCGCTCTTACGAGGTCACTTTGAGAAGCTCAGCTGCAGGAGACCTGTGAAGACCTACCGTTCTCCAAGTGTGACCTTGTGCAGCAGCGTCATCAGCTCTGGGACATGCTGATGCGGGTTCGAAACCCTGGGACCCATCAGGTCAACATTCTGGGGCAATGGACCCATTGCTTTTGCGGGTGCTCCTGACGAACCCTGGGACCTAGAGATCATGCTCCATGGCCGAGCCAGGAGCTCAACCAGGGACGAGCGGGCAGCAGCGACCCCATGGAGCCAGCGGAGTCTGCACCCTGAGCCTGTCATCTGTGATCTTCACTGATTTCTTTTCCGGCAGTGTTTCCGGGTCTTGTGCCCCTTGGGCCACACAGATGAGATTCTTCAGCTCAGCAACAGGCACCCATCCATGAGCAATGGAAGGCTTGTGGAAGAGGAGCTGCAGAGGTGTCATAGCACATCTGATCGGCCCCCCGAGCACTCGAATGAGTTCCAATTACAACGGAACCAGCTGCCACCCGAGTGTTAGCTGTGTGGCAGGCACCGCACCATTTTCCAAATTCCCCTCACTCCTGATGAGCGAGGCCCACCAAGTCAAACCTCTAGGTATGAGGCATGCTCAGGAGGAGCCCAGGTGAATTTCGCACACACACCCCGCACAGGTGGAGAACTGCACTATGGCATTTAACTAATGGCCTTCAAAGCACCATGGATCTCCACCTGGAGTGGGCGAGCTGCAGTCTGTGGAGCTATTTTTTGGAGGAGCTGGGTGGTGGCAATGAGATGGATTTGAGAAGGCTGTTGGTGATAGAGACTTGTTTTACAGTATTGTCAGTCATTCTATGTGCTCAGTGCCAGATGGTGCTCCAGATTCCCCTCCTGAGGACTGGCTCACTGTATGGCATCTCGAATTTGCTCAGGAAAATTCAGTTTTAAGAATTACTTGGAATCTGGGCTAAAATCCTGGATCAATTACTAATAGAATAATGCAAATAAATTTCAAAATAAACATGGGATCAGGACTGAAGCCTTGAAATGCCATCCTCTTAGTAGAACCTTACACTAATATTGATACTATTTAGAACAGATTTCAGCTCTAAACAGATGGTCTCCAAGTCCTGACACTTTTTTGGAATTGCCACTATCACTTTAAAATTTCCAGCGTTTATTTTCAGACCTTAAAATCATGGCCTGTCAGCATAGCTGATGCAAGCTATGTTATGCCCCCTGGTGGCAATTTGGGGAGGTCGGAATGGGAGAGGGCCTCAATCACAAGGTCAGGGCCAACTTAATTGAAATAGGTTGCAGGCTCTGAATTTGAAATAGAGTTTCATATAAAACATTTCTGGTCTTAACTAAAAATAGCAAAGCTCCTGTTGAACTAAAACCACATGTATTAATTTAGCCCATGAGGTGCACATTTTAATTTCCCCTACTTTTTCATGAAGTGGATGAGCTTCTTGGAATGACACTTAAATTTGCTGTACATGTCACTAAGTGGCTGGACCCAAAAACGAGCCCAAGTCTGAACGTATAGAGCTTCTCCAGGATCAATGCAGCCCACGGGTCACATGGCCTCTGCAGCACCCATGGCCCTGTTCAAAAGCTTCAGAAGAGTGTCTGGAGCACTTGGCTGGCATGTGAGAGGAACCAGCAAGTGTTGGCGAAACAAAGGCCAGATGAGAAACTAAAGTTGATTCTCTTTCCTCTTAGTTCTCTCCCTCCCTAAAAAAAAAAAAAAAAAAAAAAAAAAAAACCCAAAAACTTCAGGTCATGTGGCCCAGGTTGCCACTCCCAAGAGTCCAAACTTTATAATTTATTCTTCAGTACAGATTTTGGTGGGTTAGACTGAGGGCTCTGGATGAGGTTGTTACATGTTTGGGGGTGGAGATAGATGAGAGGAGATATCATGCTACCAGAACCCTGTGTTGATTCTGGTGAGAGGAGAGCGCTTCCTGCTGGTTACATGAAACCTGCTTCTGGGGCGGCTTCAGGGAGCTCAGTGAAAATGGGGGAGGAGGAGGGGCGGCAAGGGTCCTCACCAAGTCTACTTTAGTGAAAGATTCCAAGAAGCAGCACATATCAGCAGTTATGTAATCAGCCAGAAACCTACAAGACACCATGCAATTTCTCAGACTGGCATCGGAGTAGCATCGCCACCTTCACTCCTGTTTCCTGACTTTCAGATGAGCCCTGCTTTCCATCACAGCGGAAGTCACAAGCCCAGCTTCATGAGGATGCTGGGGCAGGAAAGCAGTGTGAACTTGACCAGGCTACCATCTGCAAGGCTGTCTGACCAAGTGCTTTTCTTTCCTTTAGAAATCTGAATGCTCTGCGGTTCTTGAGTTCACTATGTCCACCTGAGAGAAGCCTGATGTTCACGTTGGCCAGCTACACCCCAATGCCCAGCTAGAAGCAGGACAGACTGCTGAGAACGCTACAAGCTCACCCGGTGAGAAGTGGCCATGTGGGCTGAAACACAGGTGCAGAAGGCGAGGAGCCGGTACCTCACCTGAAGGTCCTAGCTGGACAGACAAGGCCACGAAGACTGGGGCACAAGCGCCTTCTACCACGGAAGGCACAGTATCTGCCTTTGACGGCTTCCCTTGTGGTCCTGTTTTATTTCATGCACGAAAAACACTTTCTGAAAGGGGATCTTGGGGTTTCCCAGAATGCCAAAGGGCTAGAGACGACAAATGGTCGTTGGATGTGCAGTTCCGCAACCCAAGAAAAAAACGATAAACATGACCAGAGTGTGCATGGACATACCAATGGTTTCAGGTGGAAGCAGTGGAAGAGGGCTTCTAGAAGCAGAGGCTGCCAGGAGGGTGAAGGGCAGAAGCCCAGGACACAAACATTTAAGGGTCAACAGAACACGTTTCAGGGAAAAACAAAAAGGAAAATGGACTTAAGAGAACTGAGAGGGTGGCACTAAGGAAGGAGATAACCGAGGAGTGTCCTGGACTCCTGGAAAGGGACTGCTTCGGTGACCTCAGGAGGGGTGAGGTGATGATGGAGACAGCATGTGGAAAGGGCGTGGCCATGTTGCAGCATTCTCCCAGCCACACAGGCAGAGCCCTGTGGATCCCAACTCCCGACCACTTAAAGAGGAGAGAGGAGGGTACGCGGCAGTGCTTGGCTTGTCTGCCCCACACTCCACCCCCACCCAGCTCCGCCTGGACTCTGGACTCTGCTGCTCCTTCCACTCACTCCAGGGCTTTCCTCCACTACAGGCCTGGTCCCGACCCGGTGAACACAAGAGCACTGACCCACAGCAGCGACCACCAGGGGCCGGGCACTGCTGGTCGCTTGCACATCAACTCATCTGGCAAGAGAGACAATCACGTTCAAACTTCCCCTTTCCAATAACCATACAAAGTGAGGCGTAATTGAAACACTCCAACTTCAATACCTTAAAGAGCACAGTTGGAATTTTGGCCAAGCTACTGACTCTTTGGGGACCCACATCGTTACTCATGTGTAAGGTGCTGCTAAAACATCCTCCGAGGGCTGCTCGAGGGAAAACCAAACGAGAGCCCACCCACAGTGCTCAGCACACAGCCAGGCTGCTCAGTTAGCAGCCGCCCAGAAGCAACAGAAAACACGCTTGCACTGCAAAGCAGCTCCAGCCAGTGCACAGCCAGGGACGTGGAGGAGACGCTATCAGCTGCACAAGTCATTTTAATTATAAATTAGCAGAAGTCTACATTAAATGCACCTTATACAACAATCACTTTGAGAATATATAAGAGCTGCTCCACAAACATTGTTATTTGTGATACTCCCCCTCAAATGAATAAAAAGACGACAGGCTATTTGTGAGAAGCCTGGTGACTCTGCCATCAGGGGGGCATCCTGAACATCCTCCTCTTCAGCTCTGCCGCCTTCCCCTCCACCCGCGCACAGCACTCCTCTGCGGCCTTCTCAATGCCTTCATGGTACCTCTCCAAGGCACTTCTCAAGCTCAGAAATATTTCCTACATGGAAAACAAAACAGAACAGGATTACTCCACACAGCAGCCTCACCTGCAGATGGGTTACAAGAACTGCAGCACTTCTGGCATACGTCTCAGGACTTTAAACCTTAACTGCTATGTACATACAACGCATGCTTGCCCGTTCTCACTGAAATCCACGCTGTAAGCTGCATAAACACATCAAAAAAGGCAGAGACATGAAAACGGTCAGGATTTTAAAACATTAAGAACAAGCATTTATAATCATTCCTGTGCCACCTGCCTCTGTCTCCGACCCTAGTCATCACCGACACCACGTCAACAGACTCCACACCCTGCCTTCAAAGGCTGAAGGAAGAACTGCGTAGTCTTACTGTGAGCGACAGGGTGCTTTTGTACAACCCTTATGGATGTGTTAGACATCTTAAAAGAACGAGCACTTTTTATATACCGAATAAAGTAGGAAATTAGCCTGCACACGTGTTCTATCTCATACTTATCAAACGTAATAGTGATCCTCCTATCAATTCATTTTCCTTAGGAAAATCAACTCTCAGGCCACGATGCGATGAACAGAAGTACCCTGCAAGGTTACAGACAAGCTCACTGGTGAAATACAACAGTGGCACTTTGCCAGTGGGGAAAGAAATGCACTAAATGGTACAATTTTAACCCTGTAGTACTGGCTACTACTTTCCTTTATATAAATTCTAGTGTAGGTATTTCCAGATTTCACACACATTACAGAGATCGTAATTCTACTTAGTATGAATTCACAACGTTCCAGCAGCATGTCCTGAGTGTGAGAACCTTTACTCCAGATCCAGTGTGTGCATGCACTGGAGGCCACACACCCCAGAAATGCAGAGGCTCACTCGTGCCGCACACGAGTGTGCTTACATCTCTGAGACTGAAGCAGGTATTACAACCATGACAGACCATGAGTCACTTGGAGGATATAGGAAAACCTCATAAAGGAGGAGAAGAGGGCGACCGGCAGGAGGGCTGCATGTAGAATCTCTCCACGAAGCAAGTTGCCAATGGTGGGAGATGTACCTCTCTGCAAGGTGAGTAAACAGCAAAAGTTTTGCCTAAGCTAATTAGCAGACAAACAAGGAAATTTAGAGACCACCAAGCAAGGAAGAAAACCAGCAGCTCCAGCTGCAAGGAGCACCGCTCGGGGTCGCACTGCGGGTCGGCACACAGGGACAAGGAGCACCGCTCGGGGTCGCACTGCGGGTCGGCACACAGGGACAAGGAGCGCCGCTCGGGGTCGCACTGCGGGTCGGCACACAGGGACAAGGAGCGCCGCTCGGGGTCGCACTGCGGGTCGGCACACAGGGACAAGGAGCGCCGCTCGGGGTCGCACTGCGGGTCGGCACACAGGGACAAGGAGCGCCGCTCGGGGTCGCACTGC
>PVKS010022856.1:0-33129 GCA_004027875.1 Aplodontia rufa
CGGGAAGTCTCTTAAATCCCTGGACAGAACTGAACGCACACCCAACCTGCTGCTCCCGCTCCTCCACTCTTCCTCTTTTTGTATTAAGCTCTCTCATTTCTCTGCCAAGGTCTCAGGGCATGTTTAAGATGCTTTTTGGATGGCTGGAGCAGCGGCTCAGCAGTTACTGAGCTTGCCTGGCATGCACGAGGTCATGTGTTTGAACCCCAGCACTACCACGTACATATCGAAGTGTCGGAGCAAGGGAAAAACACACAAAAAACTAAATAAAATTGATTCTCTCTTTCTCTCTCTACCTCCATCTTTAAAAAGATGATGATTATTGGATAAGCCATTTGATGGAAGGAATAATTAAAGTGTCTTGAAAACAATGAATGCATCTTCTGTTACGATACGTATAAGTAGAAAACATGATGATGTTGGAGACGCTTGACTCCTAAGTTAAATCCTTCCCTAGACATAGGGGTCAAGCTGTGGACAAAAGTTAATAACGTACTGCAGTGGGTTCAGATGAGCTGAAGTTCAATCATTTGTTGTAGCTGGACCAGCAACCTCCAAGACAGGGCCCTAGGAGACTGTATCCTGTATTCCCTCTACCAGGATCTAACCTGGACTGTGTCCAGATGTGAAGGGGAAACATAATCATAGCTCCTGGCATTTATGCAGCACAGGGCAAGGGACTAGATCTGTCAATGTTCAGCTTTATTTTATTCTACTGTAGCAAGAAAAGTCTTTTTTCCCCCCTTTGGACATTGAATCCAGCAGCATTTAACTACTGAGGTACACTTCTAGCCCCTTTTTATTTTTATTTTGAGTCAGGGTCTCCCTAAGTTGCTTAGGGCCTTGCTACATTGCTGAGGCTGGCCTTTTATTTACAGTCCTCCTGCCTCAGCCTCCAAGTAACTGGGATTACAGGTACGCACCATCATGCCCAGAAAGAAAAGTCTTTCAGGTTCATCCCTGGCTTAGTCTCCAGAATTCATGCAGAGTGACTCAGAGTGCACCTCTATCTTATATGCTAGACAGAGCCAAGCCTAAGTATGTCCACTATTGCAATTTTCCAGCCTCAGTCCCCAATGTCAGTGCAGTGAAAAGATGCAATTTGGTGCAAAGAGCTCTGACGCAGTCATCGAGGGTTAAACACTGTCCTGGTTTCCTCTAGTCTGGGGTTCATGGGGCAAATGTCCACCTCTCTGAACCCCAGGTTCCTAATCCATAAAATGGGAATAAAGATACCCACCCTGCCTACCTCAGGGGTTGTCCTGAGGATCAAATAAGATAATGGCTGTGAGAGAGCTTTGAACACTGTAAAGTGCCATGGAAATTCGAGAGAGTGTGATTAAGAGACAGCGCTGCCCCCACACTTACTTCAAAGGGGAGAAATAGGGTGGAGAAGGCTGACATGCTCTGCTTTTGAAGTGCACAAGAGCAGCTCTCAGCAGAGAAAAAACAACACTGCTGCTTAAAAAGCAACTTTCAAAACAACCATTTTCTCTCTGAAGGGAGAATATAGTTGGGAGTACTTCAAAGTCTAGGGAAAATTTCCAGAAAAAAAAAGTGACGTTCTCAATCCAACTTTTAGTCAAGTCAGAGTTATTTTAAAATATCTTCAGAACTCTTCACTTATTTTTCAAAGAATTTTAATGCACTTAAAAATTAACAACTGTTAAGAGAGGCAGACAAAGGCTTGGCTCTTTCCCTCTTCTCAGGAACACTGCAGAAGGTAGACCGTAAGGAGTCTGCCTCATCCACTGCTTCCTCTGGTTCAATCTTCTCCCTGCCCTAGTACAGTTCATACCCAGAAGAAGACACCAGGGATAGGTCCTTAACTTCCCCTAGCCATCTCTGACACCTAGCCATCAAGTGCAGGAGGATTGTTTATTCAGTCTTCCTTCCTCCTCCCTTTAAATATGGCAACCTACAAAAGATCATCTTCAGAAAGCCAGAGCACAATGGTGATTGGAACTTAAAGGGAAAAGACACCCCTTTCCAAGCAAAGACAGATTACCTTTTAAAACAAATAAACATAGAAAGAAACATAGGCTTAGCCTCGATTCCAGTGGGCAGAGAATAGCAACTCAGGAGCGCCTGACTGTGATCCCCAAGAGGTCAGCTGATGGGAACGTGGCCAAATCTGTATGAAGATGTGACCCTGTCTGCCTCCCAGCCCCTTCTCTTTCTGCTTCCAGCAGAATGCTGAGAAAGCAGCCTGGAACTGAAGTCCCTCCAAATCCTGATGAAGCCAGCTTGCCCCTCATCTCTGCCCCAAGGGACTCTCTGCAGGCCCCTGTGGCCATCACGGCCATGTACTGAAAGATTGGTCTTATTTTCACTCTAGAGGACATTTGTGCTTATAGAATACGATCAACCCAGAAACCTCTTGGGCAATGTGTTATGCTCAATAGGGTGTTCACATTTTCTACTCTTATTAAACATGCACGACCAGCCAGGGGGTAGGACTTGACAGGACAGAGTCAGAAAGAACCCAAAGAGGTGACCCACAGAGAGGAAGCTCTTTTCTGCCCACACCCCCCACCAGCTCTGGCCTCAGTGTTTATTTGTGCAAAGGGCTTTGAAGGCAGAAGTTTAAAAAAAAAAAAAACATTCAGGGGTCTGAATTCAGAGAAAGGCAGCTGCCAAGGGAAGATTGGTCCCAAGGAAAGGAGAGAGAAGACCGGCAAGTGGGGTGATGTCATATGGGAAGAAGAGGCTGTCTGAGCCCCAGCTCTTCTGCTGCAGTTTTAAGCAACCCCATTTAATTAAAGTTGTGCCTCTTGCTGGCATGAGAGCAATGGAAGTGTCAGTTCACTTGTCAGGAGCTCCTTTGCCTGGAGCACAGATCAGAGCAGCCGTGGCTGAGGGCCAGGTTTCATCTCCAGCACAGATGGGAAGGCCAGGGGTAATTACCCTGCCCTGGCCAGCCGCTTTCCTGGGTGACATTACAGAAAAGTAGGAGACAAGGGTTCTGTTTTGTTCTCATTCAGCATCATTTCCAAGGAAGGGATGGGGACAATTAAGCATAACACTCTGATTTGGGCAGGGAGGCTGCCCTGAATGCACCGCCCCCACCCTGCCGGAGCATTACTTTATAAACTAGCAAGCCGGAGATGGAGGGATGCTGCGAACTGACCTCACGGCGGTGATCTTCTGACCCACAGGTGCATGCATGTATATGACCCACAGGTGATCACATGTTCTGAGTGCTGCAGGTCACGTGGCCCTAAGAGGTCTGCCTGTCCTCTGTGCTCAGCTGTGCTTTGGCAAACCTCCCCTCCCAGCTTTCAAGTGTCTTGGGAGATCCTGGGCTTCAACTTTCAGTTTTCCCTTCCTCGTTATGGGACAGGCTTTGGCCAAGGAGGACAAGGTGGTCTGTCCTCTCTCTTATCCCCATATTTCACAACTGGCATTGAGGAGGGGTGGGTCCTGCCTCTGGGCTATGAGCAGGGCAGTGTGCCGCTCCCTTCCTGAAGGTCTTGCTCTTTCGCTTGGTGACCACCTGTGCAGTAACAGAGCTGGTACCTCACATTCATTCTCTCCAGCCTCTGAAGACTCTATCAAAGACCACTTCTGTGTTCTCTGGGGACCACCAGCAAGTGAGAGTGCCCCATCTTTTCTTGGGCCAGACAACTTCTCAGTTCCTCCATGCAGGCGCCTTTGAAGAGTCCTTTCTTATAAACTGGAAAGAGTCTCTGTGATTCCACCCTTCCCAATCTTAGCCACCCATTTAGTGCATTAGGAAATTCAGATTCAGTCAGGAAGCTAAGGACACTTGGTGTCATCAGGAAATTCTACAGGAGAGGATCAGAATGCTTTGCTAAGTGTGCAAAGGGTATGAGGTTGGTAGAGGTCACCATGTGCAGCTCTGAGGTTACTGTGGAAACATGGCCTTATGCCAAGAGCATGACAGGGGCCAGAATGTAGCTGGCAAAGACTGAATCTGACCTTGGTCCTGTGTAGATTTTGATGGTAACAATGATAACAATAAGAAGAAAAATTAAATGTATTGGACTTCTCTCGTACCCACTTCACATCTTTATAACCCAGCTGTACCCTACTTCAAGCCTTTGTAACCCAATCTTCATTCCAACTTTTTTGGGGTGACCACTTTTATGCAAGTGTAACCTAATGGCACCTTGCTTTAGCTGCACCTTGTCTCTCTTGTTTTTGAGGGATTCTCGGGTCTCTAGTTTTGGGATTCTTTGGAACCTGCAGTCACTTACAGATATAGCAAGAAAGTGTGAAGAAGTTAACACATATGAATGAGCAATGACAAATGATGCCCCCTTTTCCATCTCTAAGGTGGACAATTCCAAGATACGCTGCTTTGCAGAAGATCCCAGCAGGATTGAGCTCCAACGGTGGTGGTCAAGTCCAGAGCATCCCGTGCAGGAGCCCTGCCTCCTTCCTGCTTCAGTCTTCCTAGCACCAGTCTGTGAACCCTCCAGCCCCATCTGCTCTCTACTTCTCTTCTCCAAGTAAATATCCTGCCTGAAAGTCCTCGTCTTGGGCTCCAGAGGAGACTCAGGCTCGGTCGGTTCACCATATTTACTCAGGGTGTTAAGCACTTTAAGTGCACTATTTGCTTTCACCCTCCAGCAATCCTAAGAAATAAGGACTCAGGGCTGGAGTCCTGGGTTAGCAGTTATGGCACTTGCCTGGCATTCGCGAGGACGCTAGTTCAAACCCCAGCACCACGTACACAGCACAGTGTTGCAGCAATGAAAGCCATATGAAAAACTAAATAAAATTGGTTCTCTCTTTGATTCTCCTCCACCGCCCCTCTCTCTCTTTAAAAAGAAAAAAAAAAAAGAAGTAAAAACTATTTTTAATTGCCGCTGGATGGATCAGGAAAGTGAAGTACAGAGAGTGATAAGTAACAAAAACAGTAACCTAAGTAGGGTCTGATGGCCTCGGTGAACTCTGGAGAGAACTCATCTCCCACCTGAAGGACTGTGTTGTGCCATTGTACAGAGCATGTCCAGAAGAAGCCCCCAGGATGAGGAGGGGATGCAAATCAGCTGACGAAAAGAATGAGAGGAAATGGGTGCTGATGCCACACAAAACACATTCAGAAGTCGCATAGAGCAATGTTCCCTTCCAATCTTCATGCCAAAGAGAGGGTTTGCTCGGAGTCAGTTGAGAAGACAACAGCTACCTCAGGGAGGCAGGTTATGCTCAGTGTAAGACGGAATACTCTGACAGAGCTGCCCACCACGCAGTGCGTAGCCCCAGCAGACGGCAAGCCTAATGTTGCATGTGGGAAAACCGAGGATGCCACTAACAATCATGTCCAGACTTGACCCTGTGCTCTGTGAGGCCCACGCCCATCCCTCTTCTCCAAATAAATATCTTCCTCTTCCTTCAATTCATCTTTCCTGCCCATTGGTTTTCTCTACCTTTCCTGCCCATGCTGTTCTTACTGGGGTCTGTGTCACCTTGTCCCTCAAATAAATGCTCTTTCTCATCCCTGAAGACTCAGTCTGAAGTCTTCTCACATAGAAAGAACTTCCCTAACCTTTGAATCCTGGACTTATTTACCTCCAGTTCCATTCCTTGCCTTCCCTGATATTATGTACCTTGGGGATGAGAGGTAGAGGGAGATTGATGGCTGCAGGATATGTTTTCTCTAGTCCCCTGTCCGCTGGCCTCTGTAGGTTTTAGCCAGTGGGAGTCCCCAACACGATATTGGAGTGGGGAGGGAGGGAAAGTCTAGAGGATTTCTCTCTCTGCCTCCTTTCAAGGCAATTGGAAGCCTTTGAAGGGTGTTAAGCAGAAAAAGGCATTGTCCAGTTTACTCTTTGAACAGATCACCATGATTGCTCTGCAAAATGTATTGGATTTGGGGAAAGAATTCAGGAGGCAGTCCCAGCGAGAAATGATAATGGCTGGGACTAAAGTGATTTCAGCTCAGAGGGAGAGAAGCGGACAGATTAAAGCTGTCTTGGAAGGAAGGATTAACAGAACTTGGTGACTGGATGAGCTGCTTGAGGGACAGGGAGGGTCAGGAAGGACTTCCAGGTTTTGGCTTGAGCAGCTAGGTAGACAGAGATGTTGTTTATTATGATGAGAAAAACTACAATGAAACTGATATTGTTGAGTTTACAAGGAGATGCATTTCTGTGGCTGTATTCCCTATCCTGTTATATCGTTTATCTATCTGATCTATTATTTATCATCTATGAGTCTATCATCTATCTACCTACCATGTGTTGAAGCTTCGATTGTGCTCTATGTGCTAAGCTGTGATTTTATTTTCTGATTTTTGTTGCTGTTATACAGGTGCAGCATTCATTGGCATTTTGTATATTGTTTTAATAGTCTATAGTTTGCTGAGTTCTACTGTTCGATTCTGTACTTTTTTTTATGTGTGTATATCAACTACACCATGAATTATGACAGTTTTACTTTTTTATTCACAATCTCTGTGTCCTTACTTCAATAATTTACTTGATTATGACGGTTAGAATCTCCAATACAATGTTGAGAAGTGGTAAAAGAGAATATATTTGTCCTAATGTCAGTCTTAGTGGGAGAGCATGTAATACTTTATCACCAAGTATGATGTTAGCTATAAAACTTTTTTTCTCCTATTAGTTTCAGAGAGTTCTTTTTTTTTATCATAAATAGTAATTGAATTTTGCCAAATGTTTTTTCTGTATTTATTGAAATAATTACACATTCCATTTATCTTGTTTTGTTTTTAAAAGTCTCCTTTATTGACATAGAAAAGCATATTTAATGTATACTACATATTTAATGTGTACAATTTAATGAGTTTCAAGATAATTATACATCCATGAAGCCATCACCATAATATATGCCATAAATATATCTGTCGCCTCCAAAAGTTCCCTCCTATCCTCCTTATTTATTATTATTCTCTGATGAGGCAACAACATAAGATCTACCCTCTTAGCAAAATTTTAAGTGTACAGTATTATCTGTTATAGGCACTATGCTATCTCTAGGACTTATCTTACAAACCTGAAATTCTGTATCCTTCAGCCAATATTTTCTGGTTTCTCGCTCTCCCCAGCCCAGGGCAAACACCATTCTTCTCTCTGCTTCCTTGAATTCTACCGTTTTAGATTCATCATGTAAGTAGTGTCACGTACTATTTGTCCTACATCTGATTTCACTCACTTAGCAAAATGTCTTCCAGGTTCATCCAAGATGTAGCAAATGATAGCATTTCCTTCTTTGTGAAGATTGACCAAACAATCCATTTATATAGCCCATATTTTAACCCATTCATTCGTTGATGGACATTCAGTTTGATTCCATAACTTGGCTTTTGCGAACAATGCTATATGAGCAGGTAAGTACAGATGTCTCGACAAGGTGTTGGTTTCAATTCTGCATTCTAGGGATAAATCTCACTTGGTCGAAGTGTTTTTGCTGTTCTCATATAGTGCTTGGTTCAATTTGCCAGTATTTTGTTAAGGAATTTCATGTCTATGTTACTGTTCCTTTCTTATAATGTGTATGTGATCCTCATAGCTAAGATAAGACTTTTCTTTAAAAAGGGGAGAAGGGTACGCCCATTTAAGTATTCCAGGGAACCAACCAGAACTCTGCACCCTATGATCCAAACTCTTATGTCTCCCTGTGCTTTGAGACCTCTATTTCTGTTCAGCTTTCATCTGTAGCCTCTGATCCCTGCCAGGTATCAGAGGTCCTTGCTCTTCTGTATATAAAACCATCCTTCCAAAGAGGAAAGTAGGAAAAGGGAAAACACTGGGGAATTTAAAAAATAAGCCATCCCTCCAAGACATTCAGCAGCTTCAAACTTTAGTATTTGCTTCCTCAGCCAGTGAGATGAAGCTTCACCTGGGATCCACCTCATTGCACCACGGTAGGAAGAAAGCCAGTAGACTGGGGCCCCCTCATATTGTCCCCTGTCCTCAAGGACTACAGTTCTGCTGTGTTTACTTTCCAAACATCTGTGAACAACCATATGTATTTATTCCATTTTATGTAAAACTGAAGTTTGATGATGGTGAGAGTGTGATCCTATTTTTCTTTTCTTTTTTCTTTCTTTTTTTTTTTTTTTTTTTTTTTTTTTTTTTTTTTTTTTTTTTTTTTTTTTTTTTTTTTGCCAGGCACTCAGTTGTTAGTTTTAATCTGGAAAGATGTTCATTCAGTTCAGGGACATTCCCTTGGTTTCTTCACTGATGAACACCTTCTTTCCATTTTCTGTTCTCTCTATTGAGAATTCCCAATAGTTTAGATCTTTGAGATAAATTCCTAAAACATTCCATGATTTCTCTTTGACTCAAAATCTATTTTCCTTTTGTTCTACTTTTGGGATGATATTTTCAACTTTATCTTCCAGTTCTTCCATTTGCTCCTTCATTTTTGCTATCATCATTTTAATTTTCAATGTTACATTTTTACTCTCTGAATGCTGACTTTTTATAGCTTCTTCTTGTTTTGTTTTATAAATACTTTCTACCAATGATATTGACAGTTCTTTTTCTTTCTTATTATTGTATTACTGCTATTTCCACTGAGTTTTGCTTTCTATGTTTTAAGCTACATGGTTTCTTCAACTCTCTGTTGATCCTTTGTTTTCTGCTTGTATTTAGGATCAAGAAACTAAAAGTCTGATCTATGCAAATGGCAGGTGTCACATATGGAGTTCTGGCTCACTTGTTTATTTGGGAATCCTCAATACTGTAATATTTGTTGGTCCTGCAATGGTCAGATTCCCCAGAGAAGATTCTTATGAAACTGTATATTCAGCATAAATCTTGCATATAATCCAAATCTTTCCCTTAATGGTAGCTTTGTCTGGTGCCTCCTAGCCCCCCCCCCCCCAAATCTGTCTTATCCGTTCTCCAAGCATCCTGAAGGGGCAGTTGCCCACCTTCCTGAGGTAGTGGAAGGATCTAGAGAATCACATGCATCCAGATTTTAACCCCATTTTATTCCACTCCCAGAGAAACAAGACGAGTGGGAGTAAGAATTTGGGGTTGGAAACTGGTTTCCGTGTCAGCTCATCCCTTGGTGGCCTCTAGTTTGAGCTCTCTTGATGCCAAGCTAAATGGTGCATGTGCACCACCTGCCATATGGCTTCAAATTAGCTGCTACTGCTCCTCTCATGGTCTCTGTGACCGTGAGGGTTTCTGTTCTCTCTCTTTTTGAAATACCATTGTAGTGGAGTTTTAGAGAAGACCTCTACATTTTTTTTCCAATGGGAAGATAAAATGATGGTCTGATATCTAATGCTAGAGCTGGTAGCCCAAAGTCACCAATGGGGAGCAAACCAGGGGACTTGTCAGGTTTTAAAAAAATATGGGGTGCTATAATGAATATAAATTTGTTTTTCCCAAACTCCACATCAGTAGAATAAGAGGGCAGGCTGAAAAACCTGAAAATGTAAAAGGAGGAACTTCTGTTGAACCTTAGGAAACTCATTGTCACAAGAATTGAGTGCCAGCTATTGATTTAAACATAGTTGTTTTCCCAAAGATTCAGAAAGACCATGGAAAGCAGAACCTTGGTCGATGATATAAGAGTTCAGGCATTTGAGCCCCATCCAGAGTCCATCTTTCTCCGCTGCAACACTTTGACTCCTGCACCTACCTCAATTCTAAACTTGATACTCCAAAGGTCCCTCTTAGACTGTGGCCAGAGCTATCTCAATTCAACACAGGAATTGGTTGTTTTTGCATTATTGTGACTGGTTGATGGAAAAAGCATCCCAGTATCGAGGCAGCCTTATGTGGGGCTATATTTTCTCAGCTAGAGCCCTGTCTCTGGATACTTGGAAAGTAACCACAGTAGTCATCTCATCATATATATCCAGAAGCCTTGAGGAGATAGTATTTCTTTAAGACCCCGTTTTAGGAAACAGAACACCCTTCCAATAATCTACAATGCTCAGAAGAACAGGAAAGCCCTCGGTACAAATGGAGCATCTTATCAAGGGTCAGTGCCTCCTGATTTGGAAGGGAGGTCTCCCCCTGGTGCTAGGCCATGGACACTGCAAGTACTGCACCCATCCCAGGTACTCTGGCCTCTCTGGAACCATATTTTCAGCCTCCAGCCTTTAGAGCTCCAGGACAAATCATCTTCTCAGTCTTGCCCCTTCCCATTCACCCTCAGGGAAACCAGCAAATATAGAAAGGGATGGAGAGAGGTGGGCATTTCTCCTGCAGCTTGAAAGATCTTATTTTCTTTCTTTCTTTCTTTCTTTCTTTTTTTTTTTTTAAAGAGAGAGGGACAGTGAGAGAGAGAAAGAAAGAAATCAATTTTATTTAGCTTTTCATGTGGCTTTTATTGTTCCAACACTCCGTTGTGTGCATGGTGCTGGGGTTTGAACCCACATCCTTGCACATGCCAGGCAAGTCCACTCCACCACTGCTCCAGCCAGAGATCTTATTTTTATCCTGCTTTACATCCCATATGATGGTGCAGCAATGTCACAATCACTTGGCAGTCACAGAAGAAACTATTTCCACGGCATCTCTCATTTCTGATCCCTCGTCTTCAGGTGTTTGCTGCTGACAAACCAGAACTGTCAGAACCGCCTGTCACTGCAGGGGAAAAAAAGATACCTTTCTGACAACTGTATCATCCTCTAGCATATTCTTTGTACCCAACGCCTGCATTCCAACCCATGTTTGTGACACTTCTGTTATTTCAAAGGGCTTTATGAAATTCTCCGAAAAGGAATCTCAAACTCAGTTAATTTAAATTCATTTTTGTTTTGAGTATGGTACATGATATATTTAAGAGGGAGTGTGTGCACCATAAAGCGAAGCAATAGGAGGGCCTCCTTGTAAGGAAACATTTTCCCTCATTAACAGCAAATGCAGGAGCCTCCAATGAATGCAGCAGGCGGGGCACCAGAAGGTGATTCTTATTGTGGCTATGTTTGGTGTGGGTGGAGATGCTTGGTTCTAATTCTGGTGTTGGCTGCGCACTGGTGGGAGCAATGTTTCTAGGTGGAAAGAAATACACCTTCCTATTTCCTTTTCAGTAACACTACCAATGAGAATAACAGCTTGCCTTCCCTCCACCTGTCTCACCTGCCTCACGCACAATACACCACAGCCATGTCTGAGCTCAGATATTCTCCACCGCTTTACTAAATCTGAGCTCTAAAGCCTGGTTCCTAATTCAGGCTGTTTTCACTTGCTTTTATTTTACTAAACAACATCAAAAAAGAAAAAAATATTGTTTATCTAGTAGCCTCAGTCAGTAGGGAATGTCTTATTTTCCAAGTTCAATGCAAAACTTTTGGCTGCAAGTCTGGGATGGTGGCCTATACTCAGGCATTGCTCTCTCTGCATATAGAATTCCACAGCATGTCCATAATGTTAGGCAAATTGAATAAATCAACAGCAGTGCTTAAATATAAGGAAAAGTGTCGTTGATGGGACAGAAATGATAAAATATTAATGGACAACAGAATACAGATATGACCAGATCGTCACAACTCAAAACCCCCCAGGGAGAAGGCTCTGGCAGTGTAAGTGTGCTTCTTCCCAAGGGAGCCCCAGCATCTTGAGACTGGCTATGCGTGATCATCAGGATTGTTAGTTGGAGGACTGTCTACAGCGGTGGTTTTCCATTGTTTTGAGGCACAATATCTTTTTTTTTTAAATCACACTGACAGCTGGGTGTGGTGGTACACACCTGTAATTCCCGCAGCTCTGGAGGCCAAGGCAAGAAGATTGGAAGTTCAAAGCCAGCCTCTGCAATTTAGCAAGGCCCTGAGCAGCTTAGCAAAATCCTATCTCAAAAGTAACGATAAATAAATAAAAAAGGGAGGCTGGAGATGTGGCTCAGTGGTTTAGTATCCTGAGTCAATGAAAAAAAATTACACTGGCAGTTTATGTAAATTTACGCATTTATTTATAAATTATATAAATATACTGAACTCTTTAGCAAATACTTCAATAAAATTTACATCGGGTGAGATTAATCACCAGTAATCTTGAGTGAAGATTTCTAATTTGTCTTCATAATAGTTCATAGATCTTTAGGGGTCAAATTTTCATCCGATCTTAAGGAATCATCATTATTTGCAGCACATAACATGGTAAATTAAGGTTGAAGTATTAGCTTTGCTATGCTCCCATTGTATATTAGCACTGGCATTTCTAAGTTATCTTTGATTCACATTTTCTATGCCAGAATTTTTAATCATTTAACCATTTTGCAAGGATTAAATTTTTTTAATAGAATGTATTATCCACAAATCCCTTTAACCAAGACGATGAAAACAGCAATTCATCACAAGACAAACGAGCAAACAAGTGGATTATGGAACCATACTCTTTCCTCAGGAATGGTAATTCATATATTAAAATTAGTCAGGCTTAAAGGCTTTCATGTTTTGGAGAAAATTCATTTGACTAAAAGTTCTAAGATTGTCTTGGATCAACTTGTGCAACTCTCAGGGAGAGTTTCCTCAGTAATGTTCTCTCTGGGCTGACTGGCCCTACACTTTCCTGAGGTCCAAAGTAGCTGGTTAAAGCATCCACACTTAGCTAGAGCTCTGAGGCTCACAGTGTGGACACTGAGGCTAGTGAAGAGAACAGATGAGGGCATCTCCCAACCACGTCAGCAGAGTAACACAGTGCTGGGGGCAGTGCCGCTCAGAAATAAAGTATTGATGACAAGGGTCAAGGCCAAGGAATTCAGGCATCCATGGGAGTCATAAACCTATTTCTCCACCCAATTTTCTATTGGCCCTGTCCTTAAGCTCTATATACAATAGCAGAAGGTCTCTCATGACCTTCCAACCCAAAATCCTTGACCTTCATCCATGAACAGAAAATCAGCCAGGATCACTTGGCCTTCAGGAAAATCAATATCATGAAAGTGGAAGTACAGAATGAACCAAAACAGCAAAAACAAATTAGAGAAATGAAGGACAGTAAGCAAGGAAGAGAAAGCAATTAAAAGTTTACTTCTTATGTGGATTACTAGAATTACTTCAGAAACACAAAATGAGAAGAAGCAGTCAGAGAGAGAAAGTGATTAAAATTTTGAAATCTGAAAACTGAATCAATAAATAGCAGGTAAGTTTTTTTTAAATGAATAATGAAGCAGTGAATGTGAAGATAAGGAAATATTCCAAAGTAATAAAAAAATCCAGAAATGAAAAATGTAAGAACCCATTTTTTTTAAAGTGAAGGAGGAAAAACAGAGGCTGAGATCTATTTAAGAAGAATTCGAGTGGAAGAGACCAAAGTCAATGAAGATGAGGAAATCATTCAAGAAAAATGGCGGTGTCTAGTTAGACAAGATGATGTGCACCTGGTTTTCCTTTCTTATCCCCACATGCATGGCTGTAAATCTTGTAAATGGAACAAGAAACAACCCGAGAAGAAATTTGAAAGGTAGCAAGAGAAAGGTGAACTGATTCAGGGCTTCAAAGGTAGACCAACAACACAGAGGCTAGAACTCCTGCAACCCCACACTTAATCGATGAAGGCCACTTAGAGTCCCCAGCCCCAAGTTGGCTCCTTTTCCCAGATCCAACACAAGTCCCTTTACCAACATTAGATGAATCCAACCCCATCAGCAAGGGCAATCATGTGTACCACCAGGCATAAGCAGCCATGGGAGACAATCTTCCCCTCCCCTCAGATTTGAGAGCCTTCATTTTCCACCAAGAGCTAAGGGGCAGGAAAGTGAAGCTAGGGGGAGAGATGTAGTTAAAGCCTGGTCTGATAAACCTCTTCATCCCTCCATGTCCAAGGCTTTCTTCTCCTGACCAGAGACACTGGTCCAGAAGGCAAAGATATCCAGCTATGTAGAAAGCAACCTAGTTCCAGAAGCTCCATGATCCCACTTTGCCCTATAATTTTATCCCCCATGCACGACACCTAAGGCTAATTTAAAGAGGAGGGGTAGCACTGCCAGGGTGCCCCTCATGCTCCTCTCTCCTTGAAAGACACCTGAGGAGGCACTTTCTGCCCCACTAAGGTAGCAGAATAATGGGAGACCCAGTGGCACTAGATAAATTGAACAAACCAAAATAACACTGGAAAGTCTTTAAACACTAGTCTACCATTTAAACCACAGCCTACAAAAGTAGGCCAAGACCTGTTCAATAAGCCTAACCAATTGAGTGTCATCCAGAGGCTGAAGAGAAAGTACAAGGAAAGAATATTTCAAAAGAAAATAATTGTCAAAAACCTCCCAAATTTGGTAAAAGACACAAACTCACAGATCCAAGTAGCAAGGAGAACCCCCCCCAAAAGACAAACCCAAAGAAATCATTGTCAACATTCATCATCATTAAACTTCCAAAAACTAAAGATAAAGAAAAATCTTGAATACAGCCAGACAATGTGGGGAAATACCCAGTGGAATGATAGAACTCTCACCTGAAGCAATGAAGGGCAGAGAAAAGTGGAACGATATTTTCAAGTGTGGAAAGAAGTGAACAAAGTCTATACCCAGTGAAACTGTCATTCAGGAATAAAGAGAAATAAAAACATTGTCAGCCACTAAAATGATGCATCATTAGCAGATACACCCTTAAAGAGTAGCTAAAGGAAATGCTTCTAATAAAAAGAAAATGATGGAAAAGAAGAAGAAGGAATCTTGGAGTTTTGCAAAGGAAGAAGGAATGATGGAAAAACAGATATGTGAGTATGTACCGTACACTACCCTTTTCCTTGTGTGTTCTATAAATCATGCTTAATTACAGAAACAAAAAATTATAACACCATCTGATATCCACAACATTAAATTTTAAAGTAGAGTAGGTAAAAAGATTGAAGTGTAAATAAGTCTCCCATACTTCCGTGGAAATGGTAAAATGCTGACATCAATTGTGGTAGGCTGAATAGTGCCCCTCAAGATAGCCATGTCCTATTCTCCAAACATGTGTTATCTCACATGATAAAAGAGGCTTTACAGATATGATTGCAAATCTTGAAATGAGGAGACTGGGATTATACCAGTGGTCCCAATGTAGCCACAAAGGTCCTTAGAAGAGGAAGAGAGGAGGATCAGAGCCAGAAAGAGCAGATAAAAGAGTGGAAGCAGTGGTCAGAGAAGATGCAACTCCAGTGGCTTGGAAAATGTAGGGAAAGGCCACGAGCCAAAGAACGCAAGAAGTTTTTAGAAGCTAGAGAAGGAAACAGAATCTTTCTGAAGTCTTCAGACAGAAATCATTTCTACCAGTACCTTGACATTAGACCTCCAGAACCATAACAGGATAAATGTATGTCATTTAAAGCCACTACATTTGTGGACATTTATTTTAGCAGCAGTAGGAAACTAATACACAGTGAACTCTTTTTAGTTACGTTTATATATTTTAATGTCAGAGCAACCACTATGAAAATTATACCAAGAAATACTATTAAAAACACAACAAATCAATTAATGTAATACACCATACTAATGGCATAAAGGAAATAAAGCACACAGTAATCTTAATTGATGCAGAGAAAGAAAATCCAACACACTTTCACAATTAAAAAAAAACAGTTAACACACTAGGAATGGAAGGGACTATCCCCAACATGAAAAGGACATTTATGAAAAACCCACAACTGAAATAATACACAATAGTGAAAGAATTAAGCTCTCCCCACAAGATGAGGAAGAATACAAATGCCTGCTCTGGCCAATTCTCTTCACAGTGTACTGAAAATTCCAGCCAGGACAATTAGGCAAGGAAAAGAAGTGAAAGGTATACAAATTGAGGAAAGGAGTGAAATTCTCCCTCTGTGGAAATGAAATATATGTGTGTGATATATTTTTAATGTATCTATACACAAAACCTTAAAAATGCCACAAAAAAGGCTATAAATAAATTCAACAAAATTGTAACACACAGATCAACACACAAAATTGATTATTTTCTATATATTAATAATTTATATTACAAAAAGGAAATTAGGAAAACAATTATACTACAATAACATGAAAATGAATGACATGCTTCAGAATAAATTTAACCAAGGTGCAAGTTTTGCATGCTAAAAACTATAAAACATTGCTAAAACAAATCAAATAAGACCTAATAAATAAAAAGACATCTGTGCTCAGATTGGAAGACTAAGTATTGTTACGGTCACAAAACTCCCCTAAGCAATTTACAGAGTGAATGTAATTTGTATCAAAATCCCAATAGTATTTTTTGCAGAAATGGAAAAACTTATCCTAATATTCATATGGAATTATATGATACCCTGAAAAACAAGGACAATCTTGAAAAAGAAAAACAATATTGGAGGACTTACATTTCCCAATTTTGAAATTTATTACAAAGCAACCAGTAATCAAAACAATGTGATGCTAGAATAAAGATAGACAGGTAGATAAAAGGGATTGAATTCAAAGTCTAGAAATAAACCCATGCATCTCTGGTCAATCCAGTTTTTATCAAGCATGCCAAGACCATTCAATGAGATAAGAATAGTCTTTTCAGTGGTCCTAGAACAACTGTATATTTAGTGCAAAAGAATGAAGTTGTACACAGATTTCCACTATATAAACAGCTAAGATAAAAATGATTAAAGACGGGCTGGAGCGGTGGCTCAGTGGTTTCGTTGCTTGCCTGGCCAGCACGAGGACCCGGGTTCAAACCCCAGCACCATGTACACAAATGAGTGTTGGAGCAACTAAGGCCATGTGAAAAAATAAATAAATTTGTTAAAAAAATGATTAAAGACTTCAATATAAGAGCGAAAAGCATTGAACACCTATAAGAAATAATAGAAGTAAATCTTCATGATGTTGGATTTGGCAAAAACACAAGTAACAAGAGAAAAAAAATAGACAAACTGGAGTTCACCAAAAATTAAAAATGTTTGTGCTTCAAAAAATACTAACAGGAAAATGGAATGATGCCTTAGAATTAAGGAAAAAATATTTCCAAATCATATATCTGATAAGTGTTTAGTGTCTAAAATGTATAAAGCCTACTTACATTTTAACAATAAAAAGATAAACAATGCAGCTTATTTGTGGAGGATAGAGCAAAACCCAGGCTTAGGTGAAAGGTACTCAAGCTCATCTACTAGACTCACTGAACTCGAAGCAACACATAATCTAGGAGAACCATAGATATGCAGAGGAGTGGGAGGGAAGAAGCTGGAGGCAGGGGAGAGGGAGGGAAGATAAGGAGAGATCTGGCAGGGAATCAAAGATGTAGTTTACTCTTTACTACCCTGAGAAGGCATATAATACTTATGCAATCATTTAATTCTGGAAAATTCACAATAACACACACACACATACACACACACACGTAGACATTTATATCTGTTATAGGAGGAAATATAGCAGAATCATGAGAGACTGAGGTGTGGATAATCTGAGGGTGATTCTGGATTAGGATCAGGAGCATATGATATTGTTACTACATATGCATTTATGATTACACAACAACACAACTCCTCAATAAAATAAAAAAAAAAAAATGAACAAAGGCTCTGGTCCCAGGCCACAAGGTACCCAGGACACTATGAGGACACCCTCCTATAACTACTCAGCTGCAGTTCATATACACCAGGTCCAGATATATTGGGCCCATCCCACATGCCAAGGATATCAAGTTCCATCACTGTGTTCAGGCACAGTTTCGGACCTGTTCCATGCCTCCAAGACGCCATACCCAGAGAAGCACCCACACTGCTGTGCTTCACCAATCCAGCAGGCTGCTCCTCACTCACAACAGGTTACAGATCTGCACCCTGGGTCCTAGATCCAAAAAGTGCAGCAAAACAAAGCTCCAGGAAGGGGAAATGTTGGAAATGAGATAAAGCAAGGTACATTTCAAGCAGTTATAAATGTCATTGTATGTACTATAGCCATATATATAAAACATGTTCTTCATAGGCATAAGAATTATGTCACTGTATTTGCGTTTTTTAGGAATAATATAGGACCCAGAAGAAAGGCAAGAGATCAGGAGATGGGAGAAGGGAGGTAGAGGTAAGCGTGGGGGAATACCGAACAAATTGTGTTACTGAATTGTGTGCATCTAGGAATATGTGACAACTAATTCCAACATCATGTAAAACTACAATACACTAATAAAATATATAAAAAATATATAAAACTAAAAAATAAAACAAAACAGCTCCAGGAAGAAGCAGCTTTCTGGAAAAAGGTGATCATCAGAGGGGTGGTGTTTGACCTGACCCATTGGCCAGCAAGGAAGAAGCACCTGGAGACCTGCCTTCCATTACTACAGGGAAATTCATTTCAAAGATTGAGGAGGAGCTCTTCAAAAATGAGGAATCAAACTACAAAGGGTTCACCTCAAACCCACAACTACCCTACCAAAGAGTCTCAGATAGGGAGTAGGATGAAAACTTAGAAAAAAATGATCAGCAATCTGATTACTCAAAGGAACAATGAACTAAAAGAAGGTTTAATGAAAGGACTAAGAGAGAAAACTAAACTCAAGGGATGAAAAGCTCTATTATCAAAGAAACAGACATACTGAAAAACGAAGTAACAGAGCTAAAAATCTCCAGCCAATCAAATCAGAGGAGTGATGGAAGAATTTAATAATAGACTAACTTCTATAGAAAACAGAACCTCAGCTCTTGAAAAAAGAACTTCTGACAGTGGGGATAGGCTGAATAAGCTAAGTGCACAGATGACCAAAAAAATGTCAAGGATGATATCAGAAGAAATAATCTAAGAATAATGAGGGTACAAGAAGAAATCAAGTGCAAACAAAAGGCATAAAGAACATTCTCAATGAAATAGTTAAAGAAAAATTTTCCCATATTAAAATAGAGTCAGATATGCTCATCCAGGAAGCCTATAGGATACACAATAGGCCTAATCAAAGGAGAAGTTCACTGAGAAACATCATATTCAAAATGTATAACAGGGAAATCAAGACAAGAATATTAAAACCTGCAAGAGAGAAACACCAAATCACATTCACAGGCAAACCAGTAAGAATCACCTCTGACTTTTCAACTCAAACCCTAGAAGCAAGAAGATCCTGGAAGGAGATATTCAATCTCTGAATGACCACAACCTGCAGCCAAGAGTACTATACACAGCAAAACTTAGCTTCAAATTCAAAGGCGAAATAAGATGATTTCACAAAAGCATTTTTCAAACTTGCAGCATTCATGAATAGAAAAGCCAGCATTATGAAGAATTCTCAAAGACAAACTCCAGATAGAAGAGGAATCAAACAATTCTCAAAACCCACAAACAGAGGAAATTTAATAAAAGTACACACTATCAAAAGACAACCAAGATAGCACAGAACTCACTAATGTAATATGATGACTATGACCCACAACCACATAACTATCATCACACTGAATGTGAATGGTCTCAATGCACCAATCAAAAGATATAGATTAGCATATTGGTTCAAAAAACATAATCCAACACTATGCTGCTTACAGGAGGCCCATCTTTCAGCCACAGATTGAGAGTGAAAGGATGGGGAAAAAAATTATCAGGTGTATGGCCCAGGAAAGCAAGCGGGAGTAGCAATCCTTATACCTGAAAAAGTAGATTTCAACCAAAATTTAATCAGAACAGATAAATAAGGCCACTACATCATAATAAAGGTGTTAGGTAGATTTTAAGCAGCTGAATGGGGGAAGGACATCAGGCAGCCCACTTGCACGAAAGAACAACCAATCAGATACTGGCAGATAAACTCCAATGGCATCTCACAATCACCTGATAGATGGAGTCCCCAGCCAATCCCCAAACTTACCCTGCCCACCCCAGACTATAAATTTGCTGCCCATCTGGGATCTCACATCACTTCTCCAGCCTGCCCTCACTCTGGTGGACCGGTGAACCTGGCCTGAGAGCCAATTCCCAATAAAAAGGATTTCCTCGGCCACTTTTAGTTCTGACTACTTTTTGAACACCTGCATCCTGATTTGGTGCCTAAACCCTGGAGGGTTTTTGGGCCTTCCCCACCAGGGCTGAGGCCCATCCTCTCCCACAGATGAACCAGGAAGGTCCTGCACTGCTTTGTTTCCCTTCATCCAGGCTGACAGAAGTGGAGTAAGTTTCTTTGCATTTCCCTTGGCCTTCCAGTTACACTCTCCTTTCTGGAGGTCTGTCAGTAAGTTGTGTGTGCCACAGACTTCCCACCCAATCTTTTTGGGACCCCAGTAGGTTGTGGAGACATCCCAGTCTCTGGCTAGTCCCACACATTCAGTTCTGGGCACCCACAGGTTGAGGAGAGGTCCAGGCCTTGGCCTGCTTGCCCATTCCTCAGGCATGCATGGTCAGAAGTTGGGGCACCTCCTCTTGCTCCTGTTCACCCCACTGAAAGGCCATGGGAAATGTTAATTCCTGTCTGTACTTTCAAATCCTCACTGATTTGGCCAATTACTGTCACTGGACAGGGAAATGATCAAAAATGCCATATGATCAGGCCTTTTGGGATTTGCACTCTCATCCCCCCTTACTTAGATCAATCCTCTTCCTCCTTCCCTCCCACAGCTACAGTCCCTCCACCCCTTTCTCCTACAACTATGGTTCCTCCCCTTCCTCCAAACCCTCCCCCCTCATTCCCTCTATATCTACCCCAGCCTGTAAGTAGCTTCCACTGGGTGCCCCCTCCACAGGTTTCTCCCAAATAAACTTGTGGTACTGTTGAGCCACCACTTTCCTCTCTTTATTTCCTTCATTTTTTCATCTCTTTTCTTACTTAAATGGTGCCAAAACCTGAAAATGGGTAAACGGAGCTCTTATTCTCCCTCCCATTCTCTTCCTTTCAATTCTGCTTTACTCTTTACTTCTCCTTCATTCAAGATGTGAGATTCAGAGCACCCTCCAAGTTTGCTACAGCTAAACAGCAGCCACAATGTGACCCCAAATCAACCCCCTCCAGGGGCAGGATTTTTACAACCTCATTGCTAGGCAAATGGAGGAGTTTTTCTGAGTTCTTTATAAGTGTTCTCTGGAAACCTCATTCTTATCTTTGTTTTTGCTGCTCTTCCAGATCTTCAAATCACAGATCCATTCTCCATTTGGTTCCTGCATGCAACACCGGACAATCAACTCAGCTGAGAGATAAGACTCCAAGTTTCTCGCAGAGGTGCCCTGCTAGAAACTCCCTCTGGACCCTGAGGGTCCTCACCTTGTGATCAGAGTTGGGGACATCCGCTCCTTCCAGGAGCACTGCTTCTTGCACTCTGGGTGACAAGGAGCAAACAGAGGATGCTTTGTTTTCTCTTGTCACCTCCATCTCACTTCTCCATTACTCAATGGCCTGAATTCAGAATTCAGGACCTTTGATCCACAAAAACAGCTTTTATTAACTTCCTACAACAAAATGGCAAATGGTTTGAACCAGGACCAATGTTTCAAGGTTCCCACCAAGGGTGGCTCCTCTGGGCCTTCCCTTGACCTCCACCAACACACACACATGCTCTCTTTCTCTTTCTCTCTCCTCCCTCTCTCTCTTTCCACCACCTCTCCCTCTCATGGGTCCAGTAAGGGTAATTCACATTGCTGGACATCACATCCACCACCGGCCATAACCTACTTTGTGAGTGACTCCCTTTGACTCTTTCGAATTCCTGGCATTCTCTCCACCAGAGTCCTTGGGGGCCCTCCTCAATCCATCTTATCTAGCATGAGCCAAATCTCACCAAAGTTTCCATAAGAAACTCCCTTGGGGTGCCTTCCCAAACATATCCAGACCCTGGATCTCCAAGACACAGTCAAACCTGAAAGACTGGTGTTGTTCTGTAATATTGCTTGGCCCCAATAAAAGCTGGACAATAGCAGTTGCTGACCTAAAAAAGATACATTTGACTTCCAAATTCTCAGAGATATTAAGAACTCTTTACAGCAATGGCAAATGATTCAAGGTTCCCTATTTTGAGGCCTCCACTCCTGGCCTGATACCTCTACTCCAGATGTTCTCTCTTCCCAAACTGCTCAACTTTTCACATTCTTCTCTTCAAAGAAAATTCCCTCAAGGGATCTCTCTCTTGGGAATTCTTCTTCTTTGGAATTCTGCTTCCTTTATGTCACTCTAAATCCTGTAATTTGCTTTGTCTGATCCTGTGTCCATGGATTTTACTCCTCCAATTTACAAAACAGAACCCATCCAGCCGTGCTGTGTTACATCTTCAGGGATTTACCTGAGATATTTGGAAGCATGAATAAAATGAACAATTGCTCTATCACTTTTCTTCCAGAAGTTCTCTACTCCATTTTACTCTATCAAAAACACTGGGACCCTGTCAGTCACATGGCTGCCAGACCCAAGACTTAGAGGAAATGTTTTGGAAAATAAAACTTATCAATGCTTTCTACCCTGGTGAAAGAATGTTAATCTGATCTTCAGTTTCCATTCATTGCAATCCATTCAATCAAGAGGCTAAGGTCTCTCTTAATAGCACCCCAAACCAATAAGTGCTCTTTTATATATATTGTATCTGACATAGAAGGGCCACACTGCCACTTAAAAGTCTGACATATCTGTTTGCTTTGACTAAGTCTTTTTCTGTTCATTAACACTGTTTCCTAAATGTATAGTCAGAGAGGCCCCTAAATTGAGACACACCATCACCTACATGACATATAAGATATCAGACTAACTTCAAGCACTATTACTGACCCTAATTCAACAAAATGAGTAACTATAAGACTGTAACATAGGGGTTGGGGATTTAGCTCAGTGTCAGAGCATTTGCCTAGCACATACAAGGCTCTGAGCTCAGTCCTCAGCCCTGAAAAAAAACCAAAAGACTGTAACATAGTATTTCCACTTTAAGACTGATGAAACTGGCCTGCTGCATGTTTAATGCCAAATCCAGGAGTCCACAGTTAAAATAGTTAAAGGGTTAAGGAAAATAGTCAATATTTTGGCCCCCTGCCCTATTTGGTAAGCTAAAACTCATGGGACAATGGAACTTCTTGGCTTGGCAACTCTAGGTAATATGACCTCCCAATCAGAGGGATCAGATGACCCCAGAGGACAGAAAATCACTTAGTGTGCATGCTGCAAGGACAGGAACATCATTGGGCAGGGAGATGTCCCTGATGCTTCCAAGGGAAGCCACATGTGGTCAGAGAGATCCTGATCTATCTGGGCAGATGGCACAAGTGGTAGAAGAGCCAAGAGGCTTTTCACAAGCTCCTCAAGAGTGACCCTGGCAAATCTCAGCTGACTTGTACCAATAGATAGGAACAAGATCAATTTTGATCAGGTTGATCTTAAACACCTGGTAAGAGAGTATAACCAAAGCCATAAAAAGGCTATGGCTCTTTTTTAAACATTACTTGAGGTACATGCTTATTAGTTCTGTCAAAGGTAAATAAAA
This sequence comes from Aplodontia rufa, assembly GCA_004027875.1. NCBI lineage: Eukaryota > Metazoa > Chordata > Mammalia > Rodentia > Aplodontiidae > Aplodontia > Aplodontia rufa. Next base: position 23,268 of record PVKS010022856.1, read on the forward strand.
CTGGGAGATTACACAGCAAAAGTAAATAACTCTACCAGACAGAAGTTAACACTAATGAGTAAACTGTTTTACAGAATCACATGGGACTACAGCTCAAGGATATATAAACCATTTTAAAAAGCTAGATGCCACCTTTAGGGGGGGTTCCCCTTTTCCACAACTCTTCAAAGAACATTTTTACTGTTACACTTCCTCTACCTCAATACCATGCACCCAAACTGTACAGGTCTCTTCTTCAGCGTTTGCTCTTCCAGGATTCTTTTCCTGGTGTAATGGCACTCTGACAAAAATAATAAAGTTTCAATGCGCCCTTTGCTTTCTGTGTGCCCTCTGCTTTAGTTCCTCAGCTGACACTATATAGTGAAGCTGAGTTAATCTGGTTTGCTCAGAATCCCCTCCCTAGGGTGAAATGGAAAGTTTTCCTACCAGTGGTAGTGGGACTCTCCCTAGCCTCCTCAATCACTGCCTCCAGGCAGGAGGATACAGTCACTATCACCCAAAGGCTGGAACAGCAACTCCAAGAGGCAGTGGAGGGATCTGCTGCCTCCCTGGTCTCCCTACAAAGGCAAATAACATCTATTGCCCAAGTTTCCTTGCAGAACCAACAAGCACTAGATCTCCTGACAGCAGAAAAAGGGGGAACATGTCTGTTCCTAAAAGAGGAATGCTACTACTACATTGATGAAATTTGGGTGATTGAGAAAATGTTGGAACTCTCAGACATCTGAGGAAGAGGCTTAGGCAACAACAGTCAAATGACCCTTTGCCAGGATGGCTAAATTTCACTCTTGTCATCAGGCTGACCAGCATCCTTACTCCCATATTAGTGATAAGACTTCTTCTAATGACTGCTCCCTGTCTCCTCAAGTTCATCTGAAACTGCATGAGCAAGGTCACTGGAGTAACATACAACCAAATGCTCTGGCACCTTTACAGCCGCCTCCCTACCAACAAAACAATACTCGCACCTTCCCCTCCTCCACAACATCCCATGAACAGCAGGAAGTAGTCAGATGGAAATCGGTGCACTATATCACGAAAAAAATCAGAATGTTAGGTTAATTTCAGGTGGCTGGATGGGGGCAGGGCATCAGGCAGCCCATGTGCATGAAAGAAAAACCAATCAGACATTGGCAGATAAATCCCAATGGTGTCTCGCAATCACTTGAAGATCAATGGTGTCACCAGCCAATCCCTGAGGGATACGAGATCCCCAAACTTCCCCTGCCCACCCCAAACTATAAAGTTGTTGCCCAGCCAGGGCTGCGCACCACTTCCCCAGCCCACCTTCACTCTGGTGGACCAGTGAACCTGGGCTAAGAGCCGATTCCCCCAAAAAAGACTTTGTTCAGCTGCTTTTAGGTCTGGCTCCTTTTTGAACATCTGCACCTGAACTTACATTTGGTGCCAAACACCCCATGTCCCGATTTTTACAAAAGGGACAATACATCAGAAAGATATAACCATAGTAAATGTCTATGTTACAAACACTAATGCTCCAAAGTATGTGGAAAAAACACTTCATGACATAAAACCACCTATGGACCTCAACATGATAATACTGGGAGACTTTAGTACTCCTCTATCACCAATAGACAGATCAAAGATAAAATAAAGAAATCTCCAGCATAAACAATGCCATAAATCAAATGGACTTAACAGACATCTACAGAATATTTCACCCAAAATTGACTGAATTTACCTTCTTCTGCAGCACATGGATCCTTCTCTAAAACAGATCATATTCTGGTTCACAAAGGAAATCTCAGCAATATAAAACAGTTGGTATTATCCCATGTATTCTATCAGACCATGATGCCATGATTCTAGCAATTAACAGCAAAAATTATAACAGAAAATACATATACATGGAGATTGAAAAATATCCTATTAAATGAAAAATCGATCCAAGAAGACATAGAGCAGAAATCAAGAAATTCTTGGAAGTGAATGAGAGCCAAGACACAACATATCAAAACCTCTGGTACAGCATGACAGCATTAAGGAGAAAATTTATAACATTGAGTGCCTACATTAAAAATCAGGAGAAATCCCAAATAAATAAGCTTATGCTCCATCTCAACTCCCTACATAAAGAACAACCTAATTCCAAAGCCAGCAGAAGACAGAAAATAATCAAGATCAGAGCTGAAATCAATGAACTCAAAAACAATAAAAGAGTCAATAAAACAAAGAGCTGATTCTTTGAAACACTAAATAAAATTGACTAACCCCTAGCCAATCTCACTAAAACAAGGAGGGAAATGAAGCAACTCAACAAAATCACCAATGAAAAGGGAGCAATCACCACTGATCCCACTGGAATCCAATGAATTATCAAAACTTATTTTTGAAAAACTATACTCCTCTAAATTGGACATTCTGGAAGACAAGTACAAATTTCATATAGGACACATACAACATTCCCAAATTGATGCAGGATGATATTAAATCCCTAAACAACCCAATAACAGGCACCAAAATCCATATAGCAATTAAAAGCCTTCCGAAAGAAGAAAATCCCAAGAATCAATGGATTTCCCACTGGGTTTTTATCACACCTATAAGGAGGAGATAACACCTCTTCTTATTAAGTCATTCCAAGAAATTGAAAAGGAGGTAACTCTACCAAACACTTTCCATGAAGCAATCATAACCCTGATACCAAAACCCAACAAAGACACATCAAAAAAAGAATACTATACATCAATATCCCTGGTGAACATAGACATAAAAATCCTTAATAAGGTTCTAGCAAACCACATTCAAAAACACATTAAGAAGATAATTCATCATGATCAAGTGGGCTTCATCCCAGGGATGTAAGCCTGGTTCAACATATGCAAATCAATAAAGTGATTTATCACTTAAACAGAATTAATGACAAAAAGTGTATGATCATCTCAATTGACAGAGAAAGTCTTTGATAAAATCCAGCACCCATTTATGATCAAAACTCTGGAGAAGATAGGGATCAAAGGAATATGTTAGTTATGTAGAGGATATATATATATCCTCTACATATATATATGTATATATATATATACATATATATATACATACACATATATATGTATATATATGTAAAAATATATATATAAATATATATCACAAACCCACAGCTAGTATAATACTAAATGGAGAAGAGCTGAAAGCATTTTCACTAAACTTGGGAACAAGATCAGGCTGCCCACTCTCACCACTTTTATTCAATACAGTTCTCGAGACCCTGGCTGGCACAATCAGGCAAGAGAAGGAAATTAAAGGGATAAGAATAGGAAGAGAAGAAATCAAACTATCCCCATTTGCTGATGACATGATCCTATATCTGGAAGGCTCAAAAAACTCCACCAGAAAATTGCTTGAGCTTATAAACAGATTTAGCACAGTGGTAGGCTACAAGATTAACACCCATAAATAATAGCTTTCCTATACACTGATGATAATAAAGCAGAAGAAGAAATCAGAAAATCAGTCCCATTCACAATATCTTTTTAAAAAGTAAAATAGTTGGGAATTAATCTATTGAGGGAAGTAAAATACCTCTACAATGAAAATTGTTGAACATTGAATGAAGTAATTAAAGAAGAACTGAAAAGATAGAAAGACACTCCGTGTTCTTGGTTAGGCAGAATTAATATAATAAAAATGGCTATTCTGCCAAAAGTTCTGTTAAGAGCAATCCCCCATCAATCTACCAATGTCATTCTTTACAGATATAGAAAAAACAATTTTCAGATTCATTTGAAATAACAAGAAATCCAGAATAGCCAAAACATTACTAAACAAGAAATGAAATGGGTGGTTTTGCAATACCAGATCTAAAACTATACTTTAGCGCTGTAGTAACAAAAACGGCATGGTACCAATATTAAAATAGGAATGAAGACCAATTGAATAGAAGTCTCTGTGACAAACCTACAAATCTTCAAATGTCCGATATTTGACAAAGAGAGTCAAATTGTAACACGGAGGAATGACAGCCTACCCAACAAACAGTGCTGGACAAACTGGACAGTCATGTGTAGGAAGTTGAAATTAGATCCTTATCTCTCACCTTGCACAAAATCAAATCAAAATGGATCAAGGAAATAGGAATTAAACCAGCTTCCATACAACTGCTAGAAGAAAAATCAGGACCAAAACTCTAGCACATGGTAGTAGGTAACAATTTTCTCAGCAAGAGTCCCAAAGTGAAAGAATTAAAGTCAAGAATGAATGAGTGGGATGCCATTAAACTAAAAAGCTTTTCCTTAACCAAAGAATTGGTCCAAACTGTTAAAAGAGAACCTACAGAATGAGAGATAATCGTGGCCTGTGAGTCCTCTGACAGGGGAAAATACCCAAAAATTTACAAATAACTCAAGATCTTAATATTAAAAACACAAACAATCCAATGAATAAATGGGCCAGAGAGCTAAACAGAAACTTCTCAACAGAGGAAATTGAACAAGACAATGAATACATGAGAAAGTGTTCTAAAGTGCCAGTAATCAGAGAAATGCAAATCAAAACTACTTTAACATTTCACCTCAGTCCAGTCAGATTGGCAAAGATGAAGAATATAAATAATTACAGATACTGTAAGGGTTGCTAGTGATTCCACCACTAGCACATGGTTGGTGGAACTGCAGACTGTTCCAGCCACTCTAAAAAGCAATGTGGAGAGTCCTCAAAAAATAAGGGATGGATCCACCATGTGACCCGAATCTCCACATCTGGGTATTTTCTCAGAAGAGCTAGAAACATCACATCACAGTGACACAGCAAAATTAATGCTCATAGCAGCTCAATCTATAATAGCTAAATTACGGAATCAACCCATAATTTATCCAGCCACTCACTGGATGAATGGATCCAAAATCTCTGTATACACAAATACATACAATGGAGTACTACTCAGCTATTACAAACAACAATATTATGGCATTTGATGGTAAATGGCTGGCAATAGAAGAAATCATGCTGAGTGAAATTAGCAAACCCAGAGATTCAAGAGTCAAATGTTTTCCATCATTTGTGGAGGCTAAAGCAAAACCCAGGCTTGGGTCAAAGGTCAAGACTCACCAATGTCAAAGCAACACATATAATTTAGAGGAACCATATATATGTGGGGGGTGGGTAGGGAATAGACTGAGGGGGAGAGGGAGAGATGATAGGGTGGGATCTAGGAGGGTAATAACCAATGTAGCTTACTCTTTACTCCCCTGAGAGGGCATAAAATATTTGAACAATCATTTATTCTGGAAAATGCATATATACATGTATATATGTATATATGTGTATATATATGTATATACACACACATACATAATGTCTCTTTCTCTTAATATAGATATATAGAGAGAGATATGTTTATATCTGTTATGGGGCAAATAAAGAAGAGTTAAGAGACTGGGATGTGAAAAAAAAGTGAACAGTGGACTTTGATAGATATTTACCTCAGGAAGATACACAAACGGCCAAAAGGAATTAAAAGGGAAATGTGAATCAAAAACCACAACAAAATATTACTGCCTACTCGCTAAAGTAACTACAATCAAACAATGGAAAATAACAGGGCTGGAGCTGAGGCTCAGCCGTTGCTGCACTTGCCCGGCTTGCACAAGGACCTGGGTTCAAACCCCAGCTTCACATACATAACGAAGTGTTGGAGCAACAAAAGCCACATGAGAAACTAAATAAATTGATTCTGTCTTTCTCCCTCTCACATTGTCCCTCTCTCTTTAAAAAAAATGAAAAATAACAAATCTTGGTAAAAATGTAGAGAATTTCAGATGATCATGCATTGCTGATAAGGATGTAAAATGGTAGAGCAATTGTGGGAAACAGATTGAGGTTTATTCAAAAAGTACAAAAATTACCATATAAATCAGTAATATTATTTCTAGATGTAGACCCAAAAGAACTGAAAGCAGATGTTCAAGTAAAAACTTATACATTAGTGTTCATAGCAGCACTATTCACAATTGCCAAAAGGTAGAAGCAAGCCAAATATCCACCAATGATAAATGAACAAACTAAAGTATAAGATATTCATGCAATTTAAATATTATTTACCCATGAAAAAGAATGAAGTACTGATAACATGTTACAACATAAAGCTTAAAAATATTATATTAAGTGAAGGAAGCTAGATATAAAAGATCACACATTGTATGATTCCATTTCTATGAAGTATCTAGAAGCAGTAAATCCATAGAGATACACATAAAGCAGACTAGTGATTGCCAGACATTCAAAGAAGGAGCAATGAAGAAGGACCACTTAATCGGCATGGATTTCCCTCTATAGTGGTGAACATGATTGATATACCTGGGCACAGTGGTGCATGCCTATAATCTGAGCAGCTCAGGAGGATGAAGCAGGAGGATTACAAATGCAAAGCTGTCCTCAACAAGTATTTGTCTCAAAATTAAAAAATAAAAAGGGATGTGACTTAGTGGTTGAGGGCCCCTGGGTTCAATCCCTGCTATCAAATTATATATATATATATATATATATATATATATATATAATTATAGATATAGAAGAGGTAATGCTTGCATATTGCATATTGCATATTGTTAATGTACTAAAAGCCACTGAATTGTGCATTTTAGAATGGTCAATTTAATATTATAGAAATGATTCTGTTTCTAAACATCAAACCACAAATCATATGCACTATAAAATTTCATTTATATAACATTTTTGAAGTTACAGAGAGATTAGGGTTGTAGACTGGAGGGTAAGGGAAGGAAGTGGGTGTGGTTATAAAAAAGCTACAGAAGGGACCCTGGTGGTATTGGAGTCATTTGGCATCATGATGTGATTGTAAACACAGACCCACCAAGTGATAAGCTTGTGTAGGCAGCACTTAACTCAGAAACATGCATGTGCACACTCACGTGCAAGTGAAAGCAGGAAATCTGAGAAAAGGTGGTGATTGCATCCATGACAATATCTTGGCAGTGATATACTAGAGTTTTGCAAAATTTTACCACTGATGAAAGTTGGGCATAGATTTTTCTGCATTATTTCTTAAAACTATATATGTATGCATAATTATCCCAACCAACATATGATAGAAATTTGTCCAAATACATCAGCAATAGTAAATACAAATTAATTAAATGCATTTTAATAGGACAATGTTAATAAAAGCCATACTTAAAGCAAAACATAAATCTTGAAATAAACAGATGGAAATTTGATGGCGGATGTCAACACACATGGTTTTCAAGTGCCCACTGCGATGTAATACAGTTCTGAACACTGGGATATACCCACAAACAGACAAGAATGGCTGATCTTCTGCCTGCAGGGAACACACATTCTAGTGGTGAGGGGATATTGGCAATAAACAGGGAACAAACACACAGAAAGAATGTCGCAGCAAGACATATGGACTACGGGGCTATTAAAAATACAGCTTTCTAGAGGCGATGAGTCAATGCCTGTCTGATAGCCACATTGAATCAAATTTTAAACAAAAGGATGCTAATGCAGCAATATTAATTCCACTCAAGATATCATATGTGGAAAAAGTAAAGGATCAAAGGAACAGTTTAGAAATAAAACTATCGTGAACTGAGATTCCAGTATGGAATTCACGTGACTGAGAACATGAAACTCTTGAACAACTAAATGAGGGCACATCTGGCCTCTACTAATGAGGAAAAGAAATTCTAAGAAAAACAGAAGCTGCTTTTAGAAATCCTAATTTTCCCACTATTGTAGTTAAATATAGTATGTACCAACACAAAGTGAGCCAACGCATGAAGGGACCAGTGTAGTGTGTGTGTGTGTGTGTGTGTGTGTGTGTGTGTGTGAAGCAAGTTTCTGTTTCTTCTTCATGTGTTTACTTTACTACTTAACACATAGTAGACATTTCTGCTCGTCAAGATGATACAAGCAACGCTGCAGTAACAAATTTCCAAGTCTCAGAGTCCTAGACTGCAGCCCTTCTCTACCTTGTAATTAAGACGCATGGAATACACAAACCCCACCATCCATGCAACCAGGTAAGAAAGCGTTGGAGGATTTTATAAAATGCTTCTAAGTGCCACTCTGGAACCAGCTGACAACACCTCTTGCACCCGTTGGTCAGAATCTTGTCACATGGTTCTGAACGAATTGCAAAGGAAGTTGGGACATGTGGTCTCCCTCTGTGTTCAGGAAAATGACACAGAATGGAGACCACACAGAGCTGCAGTGCCCCAGCTTCCGATAAGTGGAAACTCTGCTCTTCTGTTGTGTCTTCTGTTTCTGTCACTGTTATTCCTAATGCTGTGACAGTAAGGAGAGCAATCTAACCCTTGTTCAGCTATGTGCCGGCTATTAGCTACTTTCCATGATCTCCGTTTGCACAACTACTCTACCAAATAAGTTTATGTATTAATATAAACCAAGGTTTAGAGAGGTTGATATTGCCTGAAGTCACAAGTTAGTAAATATTTGTCTTGTTACTAGTACTCCCTCTACTTAAAAGGAAGAGATCATTTCCTCCAAGGGACCAGGCAACCTCAGCACAGTCTCCCTGGCAGAACCAGCCTTCCCCAGCTCTAAGCTGCGTGCCTGCTACATAACCATTGGAACATCTGTAAAGAGCTTCCCTCCGCAGTAATTTTTTCTTTGATTTACTGGTTGTGTTAAAATTGTTGTTCCATTATGGTCACGTCTAGAGAATGTTGCACTTAAAGAGAAAATTGCCCTTAATAAAAACGAATGATACTAAAATCCCTCTCTCCCAATGAAATGATTCTCCTGTATTTTGTTCGACTTTCGAGCACACCAAAAAAGCATCTTCAGTCTATTATTTCCCAATTACCTCCTCTGCTGTTAGCTGAGAGCGGAGAAGGAAGATGGGATCATGAGGCTCATAACATTTGATCTTTTCCAGGCTTCAGCAAACCTGTGAATCACTTTCATAAGCTAAATCAATATCAGGTGTCACCTGGTGGCAGGTAAGGGCAATTCGATGGCTTCTCTAATACCTTGCAGGCATTGATTTTTCCACATATCAGGAGAGAGGACACGAAATAGGGTACAAGGAGTATGCAAAAGCAAAGTGATCACACAGGTCTGCGGGTCACGTCAGGGGCACTCAGGGCTCACGTGTGCTCGGACTGCCCTGATTCCTGCTTGTCCCAGTCATGCCCCGCTCTCTCAGAGGACACCCAGGCCCAGGAGTCAGGAGAACACTGCTTAACATCAATGTGCAAAACCCAGCCTGGACCCTGCATTCACTAAAACATAGGACCATTCCTTCGCTTTCTCTTTTCTCAAAGGACGAGCCACCCAGATTGAGTGACTGCTGTATCCGAAAGTGCAAGATGCAAAAATATGGTTCACAGTGTTTACTCCCCAGAGAGCAGCAGCAGCATCGCTTGGAACTCGATAGAAGCACAAGTTTTCAGGCCCCAATCCAGACCTATTCTGTGGGGGTAGGACCCCACCATTGTTCACACAAGCCCAAGAAGAATCTGATGCACGCTCTAGCTTGAGAATTATTCCGCTAAAAGAACCCGGTGAGATCATTAAACTGAGCTCCCCATTTTGCAGAAATGAAAACCAAGGCCCAGCTGCAGCACACCAGGATGGGAACCCCAGTTTCCTAATCCAGGGCACGTTCATTCAGCACCTCTTGGCTGTTTCCTTGGGAGAACAAATCAGCCACACTGGAGCTAGAAAGGGAGGGTGTCCCAGACCCCAGAGTGGCATCTGTGAAGGTTGGAGCATCAGAACAGCGCAGGGGCCATGGCTCAAAGACCCTCCTGTAGGATAGTGGAGAGAGCACTAGGAGCCTGGTGGCTGGGAGACTGCTCAGCCAGGGGTCAGCACTGCACCATGAGTAAGTGGACCAGAGGCATTTAAAGTC